>JANIHY010131344.1:0-12322 GCA_027479065.1 Erythroxylum brevipes
TATTTGGTATATTTTTGTATTTTTTAAATGTTACTAATATTATATATAATTAAATATAATTATTGCGTAATTATGACGTCATACTGGTTCGATCGATGGTTGAACCGGTCAAACCGATAACCAGTAAGGCCTCCGGTTCGATGACCGGTCCGGGTTTCAAAACATTGCTCTCGAGTAATGACCCTGACAAAAGGTCGTGGGTATCATTTCCTTTTATTAGGAGTGGTGAATCATTTATTGGCTACTTAATTATCTCTGAATACCTCGAACTGTACCCAATCATCACCCTATGAGTAACCCCTAAAAGGTATCAACGAATGGAGTCAAAACACAGGATCAGTGTCCGAGATATCTTTGAGCACCTCAAGTCAAATGATACTTGCATCATTGTTATGATTAAACTATCATTGACACTGGAATAGAATATCTATGTGATTGTCTCATAGTAGGTTAATTCAATGTACTTACTAACCTTAGTAAGTATCCACATGTTAACTCTAAACAATTCATGTCTACAGCTTATGAGATCTACTGCTTGATCCAATCAAGGAGTATAACACGTGCTAGTCTATTTGAATTAATGAAATCCTATCTCATAAATCTTATAACTAGGGAAAGTTTAGATACTAACTTAATTACACATGATAGGAATCTTATTATCATGATCTCATCATGATTTCCTCCATGCTATATTTTGTATCGAGGAATTTATTAAATCTATTTAAGATCAACATCAAATCCATAAATGTATGAACATCGAAATAATGAAAAGTGTCTTTATTAATCATAAAATGATTTGTACAATAAGTGCCAAAAGTGATTACCTTTAGAGCACTTCTCTAATAGATACCTTATAAAATGTCTTTTCTCCCTTGTTGACCTTTAAAGTTGTGTTCCATCAGATCTTGGATCCAATTGCTCCCTTTGCTCATTATCCTCAATGGATTTATCTTCAATATTGACTGGATGTGGTCCATGTAGCTCATCCATATCAGAATCTATTTGATCACCAATGTGTGCTTGGTCACACACTTCATCTTCTTCACCTATAAACTGCTTAATAATCGAAGGAATTGGTGAAAAGGCAATTATGCCATCTGATGAGTTGCAGAATTATGATTTATTTCCATTCAAAAGATCAATACCTCTCTTGTGCTCCTGAAACACCACTTCATGACTCTTTACCATCTTTTTCTTCTCTAGGCCATAAAGTTTGAAGCAAAATTAATCACAACCATATCTAATAAAGATGCAAGGTATCAAATTTGAGTCAAGCTTTTTTCTATGATCTTTAGGTACGTGCTGAATACCTTGCAACCTAAAACTCTTAAATGATGATATGTGGGATCCTTGATAGTCCAAGATCTTTTAGGAATCTGAAAATCTAATGAGACAGAGGGAGTTTGATTTACCAGGTAGACAATTGTTCGGAACACTTCTCCCTAAAATGTCTTTAGCAATATAGACATCCTAGGCATGCATCAAACCTTCTCCATAATGGTTCTGTTCTTTGTCTCAACAACCCTATTATGTTATGGATTCTCTGGTTTAGTTTTCTCGTGTCTAATTCCATACAATGTACATTATTCTTTAAACACCTTAGAAGTATACTCCTCTATATTGTCTATTCACAGGCACTTCAACTTCCTCTCAACTTTACTTTCTACCATAACATAGAACTTTTTGAAAGTTTTAAAATATTGACTTTTAGAGTTCAAAATAAACACCCAGATCTTGCTTGAAGCATCATTAATAAATGTAACAAAATATCTATTACCTCCTAATGGTTCCTCATTAATAGGACAACAGACATCTGAAGGCACCAAATCTAATAACTCTGACTTCTTTGCAGATCTACTCTTAAAAGAGACTCTATTTGCTTTCTAGACAAGCAATGATTGCAAAGGTTAAGTGAGTGTGAATTCTTAAATGGGATAAATGATTTTCCAACCAACAACTTTAATCTCTTCCCTCTCATGTTTCCTAATTGTCGATTTCACATATTTGGTGAATTTTTCTCTTCGGCTGAGTATACTTCTCCACTACTAACACCTTTAAATGTGTCTTGTATAACAAGCAACATAACTCTCCTCTGGCAACCATTATTGTGCCTTTGAACAATTTCCACTTCCATTGCAAAGGTTAAGTGATTGTGAATTATTGATTGGGATAAAGGATTTTCCAACCAACAACTTTAATCTCTTCTCACTCATGTGTCCTAATTGTCGATTTGATATAATTGGTGAATTTTGCTCTTCGGTTGAGTATACTTCTCCACCATTAACACCTTTAAATGTGTCTTATATAACGAGCAACATAACTCTCCTTGGGCAACCATTATTGTGCCTTTGAACAATTTCCACTTCCTATCCCCAAAAATGTGCTTAAATCCTTCTTGATCTAATACATTCACCGATGATAGATTCAACCTTAAATCGGGGATATGTCGTATAACTTTGAAGGTCAGCAAGGATTCGACGTTTGTTTGAACTCAGATATCACTCATACCTACTATCTTGGTGAAACTTTGATTTCAAATCTTTATACACCCAAAATCTCTACTCCTGTAGTTTGAGAAGTATTATACCTTTGGAACATAATGATATGATGCTCTCATATCAATCAGCCATTCAAACTCAAAATTATTGACATGGAAGCATTCACTAATTGTACAAACTAGTGACACCTTATTACCTGCACTTGAAGGAGTTGTAGCTGTACTCCTATCATCATCATCATTATGATAATCTTGCTTTTTATGATTCCTCTTCCATTTATAGCAAAACCTCTTAATGTGTCATGACTTATTATAATAGTGGCATGTCTTCACGCCATTGTCACCTTTGGAGTTTGAACTATTTTTAGGCTTGCCACAACCATTGGGACCCCTACTCTTATTGCTTCCCTTGCTTTCTATCACAAAAGCCTATACGTTGTCGAATATAATCTCCTTTCTTTTTTTCTTCATTAAGCATACTCTCTTTGATCACATCTAAAAGGAGCACACCTTCAACAGTTGAGGTGTTAATCGTCACTAACCAGCGTTTCCCAACTATCCAGTAACAAACTCAATAGGAACAGAGCTTGAAGATTATCATCAAGAATAATCTTCATTGTTGTAAGTTTGTTGATTATGTCTTAGAAACTACTTTGATGCTTTGAAACTGATTTCCCAGTCTTTAACTTCAAATTCACAAGTCTTTTAATCAGAGAGACCTTTTTACAAGCAGTCTTCCTTTCATACAGACATTCTAGCTTCTTTCATAACTTAAAAGCATCTGTCTCTTAAGACACATGGTTAAATATGTTGTTATCAATCTATTCTGTGATAGTGCTAAAAGTTTTTTGTTTCATCTTTTCCTATTCTCTATCTGAAATCTTTTCCAATTTTAACGAAACTTCATCCTTCTTACCTCTGTCCACATCAATAGGATCAAAGAGATCCTTGCAATACAGAAGTTCCTCCATCATGGGCCTCCAAATTGATTAATTTGACGACATTAATTTGACCATAGAGTTGTTTCCAGCTTCCATTACGATGACTCTAACATCACTTGTTGGGAGACAAATACATTACTCTCTAAAAAATCAACTAAATATTAGTGACAAAAAAGAACTCTCCTTGTTGTAGCAATAGAAAAATATGAGAAGAAACTAAAAGATGACAAACACTAAAATTTAACATGAAAAGCCATTTAGTGTAGAGGGAAAAAACCATGGGGCATGTCGAAAAAATAAATCCACTAAACTTAATAAGGATTTACAAGAAAAGTTAAACTCTCACCCCCACAACAACAAGTGTCTTACAAAGTTCCAGTATTGAAACCAAAGTTGATATCACAATCAACAAACCCTCAAACTAATCACAAAAACAATCAAATAAGGATGAGAATCTAACCTTTTATTCCCTCTCTTTGTGTTTTTTTTTTTCATTTTTGGACGTTGTGACCAAACTCTCTATCTCTTGTGGAGCAAGACTCAAATGAGCTATTTATAGACACCTCTAGCTTGATAGCTAAGTTAAAATCCTAATTGAACTTAACTAGCTAGATCACATCTTTTCTGAATTAGATTATATCGTATTATCCAATATGATGACATCCCCATTTAAATGGACTCTATCTGATAGGATTTATTTACGTCACAATTAACAAGATAATAGATTAAATCTATCTAAGAGTGATATATCCATCATATCCATGAAGATCTTCACTATCTTCAGATGATATTCCCACATGGTCTTTATCTTTTAGACCTGATATATATTTAATATGATTTTATCCACTGTCTACGATCACCGAAAGTCTTAAAATAGGACTAGATAGTTAACATATATGGATGACATATAGTGGCCCTTGCTTAGTTGGATTGACAATATATAATTTACTAAGAAGATGAATGCAACTTTTTTGTTTTTGGGGTTCAGGTAGCCGATTTTTCAACCTACCATTCCTTGTGGCAGGGTGTTGCTCCCATAGATAAGAGGCAGTCGATATTCCAACCTATCATTCCTTGTGGCAATGTGTTGCTCCACAGATAAGCAAAGTTAAATCAACTTTTAAGACTGAGAGTCTCTCCCAGAAAGCATGTAGACAAACTTCATTTGTCAATTCAAGATATTAGTTGTATGAGACCAAATCAAGATATTCGTTATTTGATATTCCAACCTACCATTCCTTACGGCAATTTGTTGCTCCCACAAATAAGCAAAGTTTCATTAATTTTTGAGAGAGTTTCTCCAAAGAGCTTGTAGATGAAATTATTCATTTATTGAACGATGTTCTAGCCTAACATTCCTTGTGGTAATATGTTACTCCCATAGCTAAACAAAGTTAATCAGCTTCTAATAGTGAGAGTTTCTTCCTTAAAACTTATAGGTGAAATTCTCCATTTTTCGTTTCAAGAAAATTGATGTACAAAGGTTGAATGGACCCCTTTCTTTGCTTCATAGTTATACATAGTTGTATTTGCTCAACTTGATGATACTTTGTTAATAGGGATGAGCAAAATTTTGTATTGACATATTTTCTTCATTTGCATAGTAATTAAGAATCTAATATACGAAAATTATATTGTCTATGAACTAAGATTATATGAAACAAACACTTGTGTTAAACTATTTTGGTTTGTAGGAGGAAGAGGGTGACATATCTGAAGGACAACTAATTTTGACGATTTTCCATTAGGTTGATGAATGTTACTCTTTAAGAGCATTGTTTGCCATTGCATTGCTTACAAGCATCCCCATTTACATTATAAAACTGAATTTGGGAATATTGTTTCTGAATTTTATAATAAAACACTTTATTGACTGTCTTATTGCAATTGATCATAAAGGAATGAACCGGGTCAGTCTGATGGCTTAAATACAATAATAACAACAACAATTCAATAAAAGTTCTTCTGAAATGCAGAGTCTGAAGAGATTCATTGGTACGCAATCTTACTCCTAATTGGTAAAGATGTTGTTTCTAATAAATCCACAAGGAAAATAAATATAAATACATAGATACATATGTACATACATACATACATATATATAATAAGATAATACTAATTAAAAATAAAATAAAAGTATAGAAATAAAAGATAATTATAATATAATAAAAACACAATGTACTCCGATGTACTAAACTCCCCACTTTGTGAGGATCGGAGGAGGGTCATCAATGTTCGCAGCCTTTTCTTTGGATTTTAACAAAAATGTTGTTTCCATGACTCAAACCTATAACCATCTGATTACAAAAGAATAATATTATTAGTTATTCCAAGGCTAGTCCTCAATAACAATAATATAATATAATAAATAAATATGTCTAAATAAAAATATAAAAATAAGTAATAAAATAAATAACATACTAAATTTTCTGACTTGAATTTGATCTAAAATATAACTAAACTCAGACTCAATATGCATTAAACTAAACAATATTATTTTAAGTTATTCCAATTAGTTTGGAGCAGTCTTTTTGAATCAAGACTAAACCTCAATCAACTTACAATTTTAAATTAGGTTGAACCAATTCTTTTAAACTCAAATTTCAATAAATCCTTTAATTTTGACTTGAACTCAAAATAGAGTCAATAAACTTTTATTTGTTAACTTCGAACTAAATTCGATCGGAAATGACGCAGTGTAATTCTAACCATCAAGGACACCCTTTGAAAAATCTTTATTCTTTTTTTTTATATATACAAAGGAAAGGAAACAAACAAAATCGACCAACCTAACTAGTGCAGGGTTGGCTGAGACAAAGAGTCATGGTAATCACGTTATATGTGGGCCTAGACTAAGGTCGGAGGTTCCAGACGGAAATGGAAGCCAGGACGCGCATCTCCTGTTACTCTTTTTTATGCTTCTTCTGCTTATTGAATCACATAATACTAAAGAAAAGTGGATTCATCTGTGAAATTTAGAGTATCATTTATACTATTTTACAAGAATCAAATAATGATAAGGAATTGGTACTTATCATTATTTGATAATGATAAGTACCAATTCCTTATCAAATAATGATGCAAACAGGGTTACTGCATCATGATCGTGAACTCCTCAAAGCTAAGAACACCATCCCCATCCAGATCAAACTGGTTTATCATAACTTTACACTCAGTGATCGACTTAGACTCACCAAGTTTACTCAGCATCCTCTTCAAGTTCTTGGGAGTAATGAACCCACAATTGTCAGTATCATACATCCCAAAAGCCTCTCTTAACTCTCTCAACTTCTCTTCTTCTCCTGCAGCCTCCAGTAATCCAACAATGTCCTCTGCTCCCAACAAACCATCCCCATCAGAATCCCACAGACCAACCACCATCTCCGCCTCTTCGATGCACAATTCCATCCCAAACTGCCCCAGACGGCGGCTTAACTCCACCGGCGAAACCTTCCCATCACCATTCTCGTCTAGGTGCTCGAAGACAACATCGAATTCTCCTGTTATCATCCCGCAACTCCAAAGATTCAATATTTAGTACGGTAAAACTATATTTTGTACCAACAAGATTATAACTACTACTGGGCAATGTTGTTTTGAAACAAAAGTTTGGATATGATAGCTGGTCAACAAATATCTCTTCATATATATACTAGTAAGGAGGTCGAGTTTCTGGATTCCATCAACTTGTTTACGCAGAAGCTTGGATTGAAGCTTCAAATCAGACAGCGCGGTGTTGAAAACGGGTGAGACGATAAGTTCTGACGTAAAATGCGTGTCGTTAGGAAGAAAAATGAAGACAAGTGGACATGTTGTAAACCTACGAGGAAGATAAGGGGAAAGTAATGAACGGGGATCTAATGGTCTGGTCCAAACACTGTGGAGAATAAAGGGCTACTCTGTGGGCTTCGGATAAACAATATTAATTGTCGGTTGTCGATACGAGTGAAAGGGAAGAGAAGCCTCAACGCATGAAAAATGAGTTCAAAACCCAAAAATCCGGAGACTTTTCAGTTTAGTATTGGCTTACCTCACTCTGGATTAGGTCATTGGTGAAGACATCCTGACGCTATCATGTTGGTGATTGTTATCCAATCAGGCTAGCCTCCGGAGCCGAAAGCAATCTCATTTTCCAAAGGGGTTCTATTGAAGATTACTGGAATTTAATCCCATTAAATTGTAAAATTTGATATATTATAGTAAGTGCAGACATGAATCTGAATATTTTAATTATATTATCCTATTAAATTATAAACTTTGATATAATATAATATGTACAGACATTATACAAGAAAGTGGATGATTGAATTCGATAATGTCAAATAAGTTCAAGGAGTTTGCATACGGTATTTGACTAATTTAAAAAATGTCCCAGTACTTTCTTCGTAAGCATACACTCTCTCTATAATGACATCATCAACATCAAAAACTTATTGAAAGACTAACTGATACATAAGATTTGGAGAGCTGCAATATACTCAGGGTTACCTCTAATTATTAAAGAAGTTATTTTCGATAGATCACAAAAAAAAAGAGAGAAAAAATGCATATCATATTAAAATAAAATAAACATAAAAATAGACATAAAAGATAATGATAGTAACAAAATAACTAAATAAAAATGTATAAATAAAACATAAAACTATGTAATAACATAAATAATACAATAAATATAGAACAAGGTAAATAGTCAAAATAAAAGAATAGGAAGTAAATAAATACACAAATTAGAAAAATACAAATTAATAAATAAATCAAACTAAACCATTTAAAAAATATTTAGGCTAAGTAAGGAAATATCCAAATTAACTAACTAACAGGGAAGTACTACATATTAAATATTTAGGCTTACAAGATATAAAACTCGAAAAAAATATTTAAAAGACTTAAGAAAATAAGAAAAACCTCTCTATGTGAAATCTTTTTTCCGTATCCTAGTATGCCAAAGTTTTTTATTAAGTGTTATATCCTCGATAAATTCTAACAAAGTTATATAATTCTTGATCACCTCCTTATAGTTCTTCTTAGGCCTTTTTTTTCCCTCTTACAGTCTAAAGTACAATCTTCTTGCATCTTTTTTTTTTTCTTATAATCTAAAGTACAATTTTTTTTTGTCTTCGTCACTTTTAGCTTATGACTATGCATTTACTTGATAGGCCAGCACTCTGTCACATAAAGCATGCTCGGTCTAATCACTAAACGGTAGGATTTACCTTTGAGCTTGAGTGATATCTTCTTGTCACATAAAACTCCTGATACATTTCTCCATTTAAGTCACCTTGATTTGATACGATGAACTATGTCTTCATCGATCTCTTTATTTGATGATAGATTATAGATACTTAAAACACTCTTTTTGTGATATAACTTTTGAAATAATTCTTACCTCCCCATCGGAAGCCACGCTATAATCTGAAATATAATACTCTAAGTACTTAGTCTAAGTTCTGCTCAGTTTATAACTCTTCGACTCTAATGTTTCCTCCAAAGTTTAAGGTTAACATTGACACTATTTTTTCTTATCCACTAAAACAATATCATCAGCAAATAACATACATCAACGCACATCCCTTTGGATATTCTTGGTGATCTCATCCAGCACTTCTGCAAACAAAAAGAAGCTCAATAAGAAGCTTTGGTGTAATCTAATATTGATAGAAAAATACTCTATATTTTTTCCTATTTTCCTTACTTTAGTCTTTACACCTTCCCAATAACTCATATATAGGTCATAGGAACTCCTTTAACTTCTAAAGCCCTTTTAATTTCTTACCTTGTAATTTTTCGCTAACAAGTAAAGTTACGATATCTCTCAAACATGATAAGATCACCTAAAGATATATTGTCCTTTATATCTTCATTAAAAAGGCTATGGAAATATCTTTGTCATCTTTTCTTGATATCATTTCCAAGTACAGGTACCCGCTTTGCTTTATCTTTTATACAACAAACTTGATCTAAGTCTTTTGCTTTATATTCTCTAACTTTTACCAACTTAAAAATAGTATTTTCTCCATCTTTAATTTCCAATCGTTTATATAATTTTTCATAAGCTTTGCTTTAAGCTTCTTAAATTTTCCTCTTCTCCTTTTTTTTTCCTAATTTGTAACTTTCTCTATTAACTATTCTCTCTACCTCTGTGGTGCTATCCAATAGGACTTTATAGGCACCATTCTTGATGCTCCCTATGCAACGCTTCACTATAATCTCATAAACACATGCTATTTGAATACACGTACACTAAAAAGCATAGATAGTGTTGCTCAAACTTTGCAATCTTGATCATATACCTACTGATTGGTCTAAGATAGAAAGCTAGATCATAAAAATCAAGCACAAACAGGAGAATGAATGTGTGGATATATATAATAGCTCTCACTTATCTTGTTACTCGTTTATGGGATCAAAGAAATAGGCAAATTTTTTAGGACCAAAGTAGAAGTAATGAAGACTTCACCAAGACACTACAATAATAAGTTGTCTCACAAAGTTTCAGGATTAAAACTAAACTTGATATCATAACCTGAAACTCAAACCAATCCTAAAACAATCAAATAAGAATGAGAATCTAACTCTCTTTGCCCTTTATCTATTTTTCCTCACTTTTGGAAGTTGTGATTGCACTATCTATCTCTTGTGTGGAGCAAAGTTCAAATGAGCTATTTATAGGTACATCTGGCTTGATAACTAAGCTAGAATTATAACTAAACTCAATTAGTTAGATCACATCTTATTCTAATCAAATTATATCACATTATCCATTAAGATGACATCCTCATCTAAATAAAACTCTATCTGATAAGATTTATCTACATCATAACTAACAAAATAAGAGATTACATCTTTCTAGAAATGATACATCCATATCCACGAAAATCTCCAATATTTTCAGATGATCCTTTGGACACTCAACAATCTCCCCCTCTATCCCAAATATAGGGAAGATGCATTATTCTCTATCATCTATTTGAGATATATCCTGATAAGCTTATGACAAAGCTCATGTTTATTTTCGGGAACCACTTTAGTCAACATATCATAACCATTTAAATGTGTATGAACCTTTTTTAATATTAATTGTTGCTCTTTTAAATGGACCTCAACCAATAATAGTTGACGTTTTCACGAAATGCAATCTCTTACACATTCTCAAACTCCCCCTTAGTAGTAAGTAAAAGGTACTTAGAACTTAGATACTGTAAGGTTCTGATCATGCATCTCATACATAATATATATCAAATATACGCAACAAAAAATAAAAGCGAACCTAAAAAAAAGATCTACTTATGCATATAGATTAAAAAAAACATGAAATATAAGATGTTTACATATCTTTCCAACAATCTCCTTTGTTCTTTAATCTTCTCCGCGTTGGTTTATTATAAACCACAACGATAAACGTAGACCATCTCTTATGAAAGTCCACACGAAGATAGAAGGATGAAGCCTCACTAGGAGATAACTAAAATTCTTTTTTTATGCTAGTAAAGACAAGAACTCTTGTGAGAGTTAGAGAGAAAAAGAGTGTGTGTGTCGGAAAGAACCTTTCTTTCATTTGTGTCTTACACAAGATGCACAAAAATCATTTCTATTTTCTACACCATTTGACCTTCCATAACTCCCATCACTAATAGAGAGTTATAAGAAGTTAATGGTCATGAATAGAAGTTAATGATCATGAATACCATGCAATAATGGAAATTATGAGAAGTTAATGACCAAATTGGTAGCTAACAACACATGTTTCTAGTCTATTTCATGTAAAGTTTTCTACCACGATCACATCACAATACAATCTCGAAACACTCTCTTATATCTTGAATCACCATTCAAGACCATTTTACTCATCCTTCGAATCTCCTATGTATGTGACCTATTAGGTTCTCGGTTATGTTGGCCACTTAAATTAACACTTAATTCAAGTATGTCAATAGCGGTATCTAGCAACACGTCGTGACCTTCAATTGATCAGAAAGTCAGTGGTTTGACGACAAATCCTTCCATACATAATATTGCCATGCAATTCATCCTTTCACCATCTATACCTCACTTAGTTCAGAGTATGGTCAAAGTGTTAACTCCCACTAGACTGACTACGTCACATCTAATCCAAATGATATTAGATCTTGTCCTGAGGATCTCATTACTCTATGTATCATTGAAGACTCTTTTTATGACACATATTTGCTCTAGTCAGAGACTCTCGAGCACTGATTTAAAACCCGGATCGGACCGGCCGGTTCAACCGGTTTGACCGGTGACCGGTCGGCTATCCGATCCGGTCCGGTCCACCCCTAAAAACCAGTTACTAATTAAACCAGTGTGAATCGGTCAAAATCGGTTAATTGACCGGTTAAACCGGACTGGTCGAACCGGTTCGACCACTAGTTTAACGACACAACCCTCATTAACGCTTCTGCTCTCTCAGTCGACATGGGTAGCTTCTAAAACAACAATAGTTCATTGGGGATGGCCGGATGGGAGAGTACTGGAGACCAGTGGTGAGAAATACCCCAGAACGTTGCTTAATGCTTTGTGGTGAGAGAGCTTCTTCGCGTTTCCATCACACTCACAGGATACCTTTCCTTTCGAAGTAGACATACCCCAGAATCAGATCCATTCTTGCTTCCATTTTCTATAGCATCATCTCCTCTCCCCTTTTAGGTATGGATACGCTTCTATGTTCTTTATTTTTCAACGCCTCAGTTTGTTTACTTTTTATCCTGTATGCTCGATTGCTCGCATTAATCTGTTCCTTTTTATGATTTCTAATGCTCGATGTATTATTCGATCTTCATGAAAAAATTTCTTTTTTTCTTTTTTCCTACTCTCATTCGAATTTCGATAACAGTTTTGAAGAAAACTGGTTTTTGTAGGACTAATT
>JANIHY010131416.1:0-12310 GCA_027479065.1 Erythroxylum brevipes
GTTGGCTCATTTCTGCAATAAAATCTGCCAACACCTGTGCCTTGATCGTCGTCCGAGGCTTATATTGTATGTCGAACCATTTTATCAGTCGACCCGAGATTTCGGGCTTTTGAAGGCACTGCCGGAGGGGTTGGTCGGTTCATACCTCGATGGTATGACTCTGGAAGTAAGGCCTTAGCTTCCGTGCTGCCATTATCAAAGAGAGGGCTAGTTTTTCTATTAGCGTATACCGCATTTCTAGTCCGGTCAACACTTTGCTGACATAGTAGATCGGAAATTGCTCCTTGCCATCCGATCGAACCAGGACTGCGCTGATCGACCCTTCTATAACTGCCAAGTATAAAATCAGACTTTCCCCCTCAATTGGGCTTTGTAGGATGGGTGGGTTAGACAGATATTGTTTCAAGTGTTGAAATGCTCTCTCGCATTCATCCGGCCACTGAAACTGGGTTACATCCGCTTTCCTTAAAATTTTGAAAAATGGGAGGCACTTATCCCCTAGTCTGGAAACAAATCTACTCAGAGAGACTATCCGATTGGTCAATATCTGTACTTCTTTCAAGCATTGTGGTGAAGGCATTTGGACGATGGCTTCGATTTTCTCTGGATTAGCTACAATCCCCCGCTGAGTAATCATGAACCCCAAGAATTTTCCGAATGCCACACCAAAGACGCATTTTTCGGGTTCAATTTCATCTAGAACTTGTTAAGGGTCTGGAAGACTTCTTTTAGATCTCCCGCGTGCTCGGCGGCCGTCTTACTCTTGACCATCATATCATCCACATAGGCCTCAACAGATCGACCGATCTGTTTCTTAAAAACCTCCATGACGAGCCGCCCTGCATTCTTCAAGTCGAACGGCATTACTTGATAGCAATATGTGCCCTGGTTTGTTATAAAGGCAGTCTTTTCTTTGTCTTCGAGACTCATTTGAATTTGATGGTAACCCGAGAAAACATCCAAAAAGCTGAGAAGTTCATGTCCAGAGGTGGAGTCTACTAACTGGTCGATCTTGGGCAAGGGGAAACTGTCCTTTGCACATGCTTTGTTCAGGTCGGTGAAATCGATGCACATTCTCCACTTCCCATTCTTCTTCACCAACACCACATTGGTGAGTCATTCGGGGTACTTGACTTCTTGGATGAACCCGGCTTCGAGTAGTTTCTCTATCTCTTTCTCGATCACCTCCTGTCGCTCCTTGCTGTGCCATCGCTTCTTTTGTCTAACCGGCTTGTAATCTTGTCAAATACCAAGGGAGTGCGATGCGACCGATCAAGAAATTCCAGGCATGTCGCTCGGTACCCAAGCGAAAACCGATCTGTTTTCTACCAGGCAGTCCGTGATTTCTTTAACTAGGTCCTTCTGAAGCTCGGAACCTAGATTTGTGAATTTGGAGCAATTGGCTTCATCCAGTATGACCCGTTTCATTTCTTCCACCGGGTTCATTCTCTCCGTCTCCTCATCGGCTCTCACGTCAAGAGAGCTCGTCAGGACTACCGCTCCGTCTAGTGTTTTTGTTTCCGCTAAGTAACACTCCCTAGCGATTCTTTGCTGACCCCTGACAATACCGATTCCATGGGGCGTTGGGAATTTCATCGCTTGGTAGTAGGTGGAGACAACCGCTCTAAAGGCGTTTTGAGTAGCTCGTCCAATTATCGCATTGTACACCCCTTGAAACTTCACAACTAGGAACTCAACGTCCTTCTCTATTTGACGCGGCCTTTGCTCGAACTTCACTTTTAAGTAGACCCGGGCAAACGGGTAGGCTGATGCTCGAGTTACCCCTTTAATAGGTCCTTCTATAGGCAATAGTCGATCTTCTGGTACCTCCATCTGCTTGAAGGCATCATAATACAACAAGTCGACCGAGCTGCCCGTATCAATCATTACCCGCTTCACCTCGTTGCCGTCCATGTTCAGGTTTACAATGAGCGCGTCGTCATGAGGACAACTTACACCGTCAAGGTCAGACTCGTCGAACGATATCATCCCATCGTTCTGCCTCTTTCTTTTGGCTGACAAGTCTTCACCGACCTGCTTAGCATACCTTTTTCTTCTTTAGCAGTGGATTCCCCTGTCGCATTTCCACAAAAAATCATATTGATGACTCTAACTGGTCGGTCATCTTGTTGCCCATTGTTCCTGTCGCCTCTTACCCTGGATCATCCCCTCACTTCAAGTCGGTCGTCAGTATTCGCATTCTGCCTCCCTCCATCATTCCTATCGTTTCGCCTCTAAAGCTGTCGCCTGTTGTCGAGTCGACCGGTCTTATGCTCATTATCTCGATTGGCATTTTGTCCGTGCTTCACAAATCAACCTAGTCTTCCCTTTTGGATAAGGAATTCGATTTCTCTTTTTAAATGTCAACAATCTTCCGTGTCATGACCGATGTCTCTGTGAAAACGGTAGTACAAATCCGGGTCCCTACTCTTGTAGGGACTCTTCAACTTGTCCGGTTCTCGAAGGGGTTCCCCATCCGCTCTCATGGCCGCCAGTACTTCTGCATATCGTTTGTTGAGAGGGGTGAACTCCTTTCGATATCCCTGTTGATCGGCTGGTTTTCTCCAGCTCGACTGGCCCTTTTGCCCCTTGTGTGAACCATTCGCTCTGTCATTTGGCGAACGATCATCCGACCTACACTTCGTATTTTTCAACACTTCTTTGAGCTAAATATATTTATCCTCCCTGTTTCTTATTTCCTGAATGGACCGGGGCTGATCGAGGGCCAACGACTTTTTGAACTCCTCATCCCTCGTGTTATTCATAAGTGCTGCCAACATGGACGAGCAAGTGAGGTCGGGGACTTCGACCACTTCATTATTAAACCGAGTGATGAATTCCAGCAAGCTTTCATTCCGCCCTTGGGTCAATTGCATCACCTCCAAGGCCGTCTTCTGCGGTCGCTTACTTGTGGCGAACTAGTTGAGGAATAGCGACCTAAAGTCTTCAAAGCATGTGATATAGCTCGGAGGTAAGCTATTGAACCATCGTCGAGCTCCCTCTTGAAAGACTGTACAGAAAGCCTTACACTGAATGGCGTCTGGAACACAGTATAGATTCATCATCGACTGGAAGTGTTGCAGGTAGTCCAGGGGATCGGTCTTTCCAATATATTTTTCGGGGGTTGGTATTTTAGTGCCAGGCGCCGAGAGGCTATCCAAGATTGCTGGAGTAAAGGGAGATCTATATTGAGATGTAGGGCGATCCGGGCGAAAGCTCATGGCTGCATTGATCCGATCGTCCAAGATTTTCTCTAGGGCTTCAGCAGGGTGGCGATCGGTCATTATACTAGTCGGCCGTGCGAACGGCTGTTGTTGTGCCAGTTGAGACTGTAAAATATGGCGAACCAACAGATCAGCCGCTTCCTCAATCTGTTTTCGGGTAAGGGAGGTGTGCACAGGCACAGGAGGATCTGCATCTAAGAGGTGCTGGAGATTAGATTGCATGTTGGTTCCAGCGTTATCTTCCAAGGCTATGCTCTGTTCTTCTTGTTCTAGGTTTTGAGGTTGCGGTTGATCATTCGGGTCCGAAGACTGCGTGTGGGAAGCATGGTGTGTCGGCGGCAGAGTAGCATGTAACTGCAAACCCATCCGTTGTAACGCCAGAGCTGCGACAGCGGTTATATCAGGGTTACTTGCTGCCGACTGACTGATCTGTGTGTTTCTGGACGTGGTGCCCTGATGTCGGGCCCCACGGTGGGCGTCAATTGGTTCTGCCTGATTCTGACGAGGCTGCATGTCGCCGTTCGGATCCATGGAGTTTGCTGCTTCTCCCGAAAGCTATGGCTTGAAGGTTCTTGCAAAACAAAGAAGGCACGTCGGGGGTTGTTTCCCGATAAGCCCCTCCGACGCTCAAGTTAGTCTTTTTGGTAAAGGTAGGATCGCTGTGAATGGAAAAGATTAGGGTTAATGATCACGTACCTCTGTTATGACATAATTATACCTTATATATGGAGCAGATACTAGGTTTAAGTCTTTACGTATGCATGGGAGACTTCTACCTGTGAATGGGCCATGGAAGCATGGACTGGGCCTGGGCTTGATATAGCCGATAGGTATGAGACTGATCTTTGAAGAATGGACCGATCGGTCCACGGGTCGTTATGACTGAATTCGGGCCCAGCACGACCGACCCGACCAGCATCTAATACGGATGACTCATACATAGGATTCAACCATGTCCATGATACCAACAGGCGGAGAGACAATCTGAGGTGGCCTCGATTGCTCAGCCAAAGGAAACTACAGTTGTGGTGGAAAGAAACTGAAGAATAATAGTACCCGAGCTGACGACCAAGCTGGTAAAAGGAGTTCAAGTTTCACAAATAATGTGAATTATGGAAGAATTTTATCATTTGGTAAAGACGTGGCTGCACTATAAATTTGAAAAAATTGATTTCAAGTTTTTCTTTCGGTGTCCTTACTTGTCTTTTCGGTGATGAGCTTGTTCGATGACACGTAACTGTTTTTTATTTTATTGTCGCATATCCTGTTATACTACTAAGTTTTGTTTATTGGCAGGATGTTGGCAAGGGTTCTAACCCTGAAACAACTATGATATCTGGACAGAGTGTCAAGAAATGGGTGTTAAGTGTTGTTGGTATCAAAGTTGTTGCTGATCACAAAGTATACACGGCTGCATCAGTTTTGGATTTACTTCATTTTGTTGCTCCAAAGCTTATGACCGGTGGAAGTGGTCATTTTTCATATGGGATTGCCGACAATTTGGATGATCCAAAATATAAGCATTTTAAATATTGGTCAACCCCTTAGAAACAAAATGACTATATCCAGTTTCCTTCTTGTTCGTAAAATTTACTGAAGCATGTTAAATTTACTCGATCTGTTTCTCATATATTGACATTGATGTGTTCAATAATCCAAATTCAGGTTTCATTTTATTGATGGAGCTTATAACAGCTGATTATATGACGTTTCTTTGTGAGATATAGCAAGAAGACATTTGTAAATTCCAACTCCTAGATTTTTGGAAATCTTTTTCCTTGCTAATCCAAGAATGTTTCAGTTTTGATTGTAATAAGGAACACACCTGTTCTGTTGATTGTTGGTTTGTAAAACATGTGCCATGTACAGTGTTGATTTAGAAAGTAATCGTTGTTACTGCTTTTGTAGATAACCGCCTGCTCCCGATATGGAGATCTACTCTATGTATGGAGTTGGAATACCTACTGAAAGAGCATATGTTTGTAAGTCAACTCCTGCTGCTGTATGCTCCATTCCCTTTCAGATTGATACTTCAGCAGTGGGTGAAAGTGAGGGCTCATGTTTGAAAGGTGGCATTTTTTCTTTTGATGGCGATGAGACTGTTCCAGTTTTAGGTGCAGGTCTTATGTGTGCAAAAGGTTGGCAAGGGAGAACGAGATTTAATCCCCAGTTGGAAACGTATACTAGCTTCTTGAGTTTTTACTTTACAGCTAATAAAAGATTTGTAACTAAAGAAGTAGTTTTGGTTTATAATCCTTTTATAAGACAATCAAGAAAGTCCGAGCAAAACTCTTCATTGTAAAGTACTTAAAATGCAACGGTATACCTAATATAGAACAAGTGTTCTTAAATCCATTGAAACAGTGATCAATGTTAGTTTTAGGAGATTATATTGATCCCTTAGTTTTAGGGATTGTGATTTAATTTGATTTACATGTATAGTTACCTTATATAGGTTGATGTCTACATATACTCCACCTCCTAATCTTATATAATTGTATTGTACAGTGCGATACAAAAATACACAAAAAATTTCTCCAAATCTCCTATGTCCACTATTCATTTCTTCTTTTCTTCATGGTATCAGAGACAGGTTCAATCCTGCAATAGGATTTGAATCAAGGCCATCATCACTTACCTATACCAATCTCAACCACAATAGAGGGGAATGAAGGCAGCCTCATCAATCCAGTGAATCAAGCTAGTACTGATACACTAGCCAACCAATTGGCAGCGATATTGCTGAACCTGTCACAATCAACCAGTCAGCAAACAATCTCAATTCCACAAACAGTCATATTATCAGTAAAATTAAACCAAACCAATTACTCCCTGTGGGCACATCTCATGAAGATGGCAATTGGGGGTAGGGGCAAACTCAGTCATATTACAGGAGTTCCAGGGGCACCTGCAAGAGAAGCAGCCGAATACACACAATGGGAGCAAACTGATTTGATAGTCTGCTCCTGGATGCTCGATAACATGGAGCAAGAGCTCGTGGTGAATTATGCAGAATATCCAACGGCAAAGGACCTGTGGGAGGGTCTTGCCGCAACTTACAGTCAGGGCAAAGAAGGAGTACAGATCTTCGATCTCACAGTCAGGGCAAATAGCCTCAAGAAGGGAACAGATACAATTGAACAGTATTACTCCAATCTCCAAAGGATTTGGAGGGAAATCGAGACCCGACAGCCGAACCCGATGGTGTGCCCAGAGGACATCACTACTTTCAATCGTCTCCGGTCCGAAACCAGACTTTACCAGTTCCTGGCAGGAGTCGGAGAAGAATTTGATTCAGAAAAAAGGGATCTCTTGAAAGAGGATCCATTGCCGTCAGTCGAAACAACATATGCTGTTATTCGGAAAGAAAGGGACCGACGCAGCATAATGGGGGCTGAAAAGGGGGAGCCATCATCGACTACAGTCTCAGGCATCGGAGCCGGATTTGGGATCGGCGTTAACCCCAAATCCGGATGGAACTCAAGAACTCAAATGGGCAAAATAGAAAATGGAGAGATCGGACAAGGGTACGCTACCAAACCTCGCTCAGAAACGCCGAAGGGACCAAAGTCATCACCGCGAGGTAGCAACGTCGACCGGAGCAAAATCAGGTGTAGTAACTGTGGCAACCTCAGGCACAGAAGAGAAGAGTGTTTCCATTTGATCGGATTCCCAGAAGGTTGGCGAAGCCAACGCCGAGAAGGACCGACGGGCAACGCGAATGGAGCGGCGACAGTTATCGGAGGCAGCAACGAAGGAGCGACCATCGAAACGAGTCAGAAGAGCAAAGAAGGATCTGGAGTAGGGTTAGCCGCCGTTGGAGAGATAATGAGGGAGGAAAACGAGGCTTATAAAGGTAGGGAATTAGGGTTTGGGAAATTACATCCCAAACCCTTAATTTCAAACGTAGTCCCAAATATTGAGAGTTGTGAAATTAACCCCCAATGTGTTAGTAGCTGTGAAATTAAGCAGGGACAAGCATGTGTTGCTCAGAATTCAGAAAATGACAAAAATGTACAGTGACTCTTTAACTGTGGGGCTACCGATACGATGACGTTTGACCCCCGAGATTTGGTCACGTCATCTGTACCTACCAAGACATCTATTTAGAGTGCTAATGGAGGTTTTTCTCCGGTTTACGGGGCCGGGACAATAGAACTTTCTCCGTCCTTGAAACTTACGAATTGCTTATATGTTCCCAATTTGTCCTACAAATTGTTATCTATCAGTCATGTTACTAAGGAATTAGACTGTATTGTGTTAATGGCCTCTATTTTTTGTCTCTTATAGGATATTCAGTCGGGGAAAGTGATTGGGCGTGGCACTGAATGTGGAGGGTTATACTATGTTGACGAGGTGGCTCAACACGGAACTGCTACGCTGGCTCACGGAACCGTTGAAAGACAACAGTGGTTATGGCATCGGCGTTTAGGCCATCCGTCAGTAGGGTATCTTCGTTTGTTATTTCCGAAATTATTTTCCAATAATAATTCTATGTCCTGTGAGACATGTCTATTGAGTAAGAGTCATAAGCAGTCTTATTATCCGACAAATACTCGAGTCCAGTCAATTCTTTCCTTAGTCCATTCAGATGTTTGGGGGCCTGCTCCTAATTCTGGGTCTTGTATGTCAAACAATGGATTCAAATATTTTGTCTTATTTATTGATGATTGTTCTCGTATGACATGGGTCTATTTTTTGAAACATAAGTCTGATGTGCCCTCTAAATTTGTTGAGTTTTATAATATGGTTTATACTCAGTTTCATACCAAAATTAAAATTCTCCGATCTGATAATGGGGGGGAATATGTGAACACCACCCTTAAACAGTTTTTTCTAGAAAACGACATCATTCATCAAACTTCATGTCCACATACACCCCAACAGAATGGGGTTGCAGAACGCAAAAATCGCCTCATTTTAGAGATGACCCGAGCCATCATGTTTGAGTCACAGGTTCCAACCTCCTTCTGGCCTGAGGCCGTCGCCACTTCAGTCTATCTCATCAACCGTCTTCCTACCAAAGTTCTTAACCTCCAAACACCTCTTAAAGAACTTTCGAGTCATGTCAGTGTTCTGTCAGCCTTAACACTACAACCTCGCGTCTTTGGGTGTTCTGTGTTTGTTCACATCCCGAAAACTGAAAGATCTAAGTTTGACCCATGTTCTCTTAAGTGTGTGTTCGTGGGGTATGGGATTCATCAAAAAGGCTATAGGTTTTATCATTCGCCTACTCGTCGTCTCTATACGACAATGGACTGTGACTTCCTAGAAACAAAATTCTTCTACTCCCTCCAACCCAGTGATCAGGGGGAGAGTCAGTTAGACCCACTGAGTTGGATCTCAAGTCCAATTTTGCCTAATATGGTTCCGACAGAGTCAGTATGCGGGACCACCGAACCGCCTTCTCACGAAGGACAAAACCCTCCACCAGAGCTTGCATCCCCACTGAATATCTCGGAGGTAAGTAGTCCTGATATAGACCCTAATAATGTTGATAGTATTGATGTTTTCTCTGGTGATCATGATGGGGTCAGTGCAGAGGATGTTTTGAGACAGGAGGAGCAAGAGTCTCAATCTGAACCGAATAGGTATGTGTTGCCACCTAGGAGTACGGGAGGTGTTCCTCCGAAGAGATATGAGCCTGAGTATGAACCCAGAAGGTCTAGATATCCTGTAGCGCACCTAGCCAGGGGGAGCCTATCACCAGTAGCTCAGGCTTTTGCCACAATAGTTTATTCTGAGGTGCTTCCGAGGACAGTACATGAGGCCTTGGAACAAGAGAAGTCGCGTGATGCGATGGCAGTGGAGATGGCAGCACTAGAGAAGAATGGGACTTGGGTGAAATGTGCATTACCATCCGAGAAGAAGGCAGCTGGATGTCGTTGGGTGTTCACTGTTAAACACAGAGCAGATGGGTTTGTTGAGCGGTATCAGGCCAGACTGGTGGCCAAAGGCTATACTCAGACATATGGGGTAGACTACTCTGAAGCTTTTTCTCCAGTTGCTAAAATTGATACTATTCGTGTGTTGTTTTCAGTTACAGGCAATTGAGATGATGTGAAGAATGCTTTTCTTCATGAGGATTTGAGGGAAGAATTTACATGGAGCCTCCACTAGGCTTCTCAGATGATTTCCGTTAAAAAGAAGTGTATAGGTTGACGAAGGCTTTGTATGGTCTCAAGCAATCACCGAGAGCATGGTTTGGCAGATTCACCATTGCAATGAGGAAGTATGGTTACCGTCAGAGTAACTCTGACCATACCTTGTTCATCAAGAGGAGAGGGGGCAGAATAACCTGTCTGATAATTTATGTAGATGATATGATTATTACTGGCGATGATGTGGAGGAGATGAAGCAACTTAGGGGGAATCTATTCTAAGAGTTTGAGATGAAGGATTTGGGACAGCTCAAGTACTTTCTTGGAATCGAGGTTCTCAGATCGAGGAGAGGGATTTTCAACTCTCAACGCAAGTATGTCTTAGACTTGCTAGTAGAGACCGGACTGATGGACTATAAGCCAGCAGAGACACCGATTGTGGTCAATCATGGTTTGCAGATAGTTGATGGGGCAGAGTTGGCCGATAGGGAACGTTATCAACACCTGGTGGGGAAGTTGATATATCTGTCTCACACGAGGCCGGATGTGGCGTATGCTGTAGGAGTTCTGAGTCAGTTCATGCACCGTCCCCAGGTTGATCATATGGAGGCTGCTTTGAGAGTTGTCCGGTACCTGAAGGGTTCTCCAAGTAGGGGTGTTTTATTTCAGAACCATGGACATCTGGATGTGGAGGCATATACAGATGCTGATTGGGTAGGTAATCCAGTTGATAGGAGGTCCACATCTGGGTATTTCACTCTTCTTAGAGGTAACCTGGTTACTTGGAAGAGTAAGAAGCAGAAGGTGGTCGCACTTTCTAGCGCGGAGGCAGAGTTTCGAGGAATAGCTCGAGGGTTAGCTGAGGTTCTGTGGCTAAGGAAGTTATTGGCTGAAGTTGGTTTCCCAGTTAAGGGGGCCTGCAGGTTGAGGTGTGATAATCGAGCTGCGATCAGTATTTTAGAGAACCCAGTCCAGCATGATCAGACTAAGCATGTAGAGGTTGACCGACACTTCATCAATGAGAAGCTGGATGATGGAATAATATCTCTTCCTTTTGTTCGATCTGAGGATCAATTAGCAGATATTCTCACAAAGGTAGTTACAGGCAGAGCCTTCGGAGAAGCATTAAGCAACTTGAATATTGGTGACCCCACTATTCAACTTGAGGGGGAGTGTTAGTTTTAGGAAATTATACTGATCCCTTTGTTTTAGGGATTGTGATTTGATTTGATTTGTATGTATAGTTTCCTTATACAGATTGATGTCTACTGGTATTAAAACTCTTCATCTATATATGTACACAAAAACAGTGAAATAATATATACAGAAAATTTTCCAAATATTCGTTTCTTCTTCATCGCTTTTCTTCATGGTATTAGAGCGTGGTTCAATCCTGCAGTAGGTTTTGAATCAAAGGCATCATCAACACAATGGCGGGGAATGAAGGCAGCCTCGCCAATCCAGTCAGTACTGATACACTAGACAATCAATTGGCGTCATTACTGCAGAACATGCCACAATCAACAAATCAGCAAACAATCTCAATTCCATAAATAGTCACATTATCAGTAAAATTAAACCAAACAAATTACTCCATGTGGGCACGTCTAATGAAGATGGCAATTGGGGGTAGGGGCAAACTTAGTCATATTACAGGTATTCCAGGGGCACCTGCAAGAGAAGCAGCCGAATATACACAATGGGAGCAGACTGATTTGATGGTCTGCTCCTGGATGCTTAATAATATGGAACAAGAGCTCGTGGTGAATTATGCGGAGTATCCATCGACGAAGGACCTGTGGGAAGGCCTTGCCGCAACATACAGTCAGGGCAAAGAAGGAGTACAAATATTTGATCTCACAGTCAAGGCAAATAGTATCAAGAAGGGAACAGATTCAATTGAACAATATTACTCTAATCTCCAAAGGACCTGGAGAGAAATCGAGACCCGACAGCCGAACCCGATGGTGTGTCCAGAGGATATCACTACCTTCAATCGTCTCCGATCTGAAACCAGGTTGTACCAGTTCTTGGCAGGAGTCAGAGAAGAATTTGATTCCGAAAAAAGGGATCTCTTGAAAGAGGACCCATTACCATATGTTGAAACAACATATGCGGTTATCAGAAAAGAAAGGGACCGACGAAACATAATGGGGGCTGAAAAGGGGGAGCCTTCATCGACAAAAATCTCAGGCATTGGAGCTGGATTTGGGGTCGGCGTTAACCCCAAATCCGGATTGAACCCACAAACTCAAGGTGGCTCAACAGAAAATGGACAAGGGTATGCTACCAAACCTTATTCAGAACCGTCGAAGAGACCGAAGGGGCGAGGTAGCAACATTGACCGGAGCAAAATCCGATTTAGTCACTACGGCAAACTCCGGCACAGTAGGGAAGAATGCTTTCAGTTGATTGGCTTTCCAGAAGGTTGGCGAAGCCAACGCTGAGAAGGTCTGGCGGGCAACGCGAACGGAGCGGCGGAAGTCACCGGAGGGAACAGTGAGGGGACGGCCGTCGAAATCGGGAAGAAGAGTAAAGAAGATTCTGGAAAGGGGTTAGCCGCCGTTGGAGAAGTTAGAAATGACGAAAATAATGGTTATAAAGGTGGGGAATTAGGGTTTGGCAAATTACCTCCCAAACCCTCGATCTTAAGCATTGGTTCTGGAAATGTTGAAAATTGTGATATTAACCGTAAATTTGCTAGTAACTGTGAAATTAAGCGGGACAGGCATATATTGCTCAAAATTCGGACAATGACAAAAATGTACAGTGGCTCTTTGACTGTGGGGCTACCGATACGATGACATTTGACCCTCGAGATTTGGTCACGTCATCTGTGCCTACCAAGAGATCAATTCAGAGTGCTAATGGAGGTCTATCTCCGGTTCACGGGGCCGGGACAATATAGCTTTCTCCATCCTTGAAACTTACAAATTGCTTATATGTTCCCAGTTTGTCCTGCAAATTATTATCTATCAGTCATGT
>JANIHY010131421.1:0-12309 GCA_027479065.1 Erythroxylum brevipes
AGAGATCATGTATGATGCGATCTTATGGAATAATTCTAGGAAAGCAAATTAAATTTAATTCAAAAGAGAATTGAGAATAGAGGAAGGTCATTTAATTTAGCTCATTGACTCGCATGAAAAGTATTCATAGATGGCCATCATCTCTTTGTTAGAGAACATGAATACAGTCATGACTTAAAGAAACTAAATGAGATCAAAGGAAAGGAAAAATACAAATGCGAGATATGACCTAGGGTATAGCATACAATGACTCAAGGACTCATAAGTCCTAGGATCAATTTGTTAAATCGAGATATCATATACTCCTAACAGATATATGACAATGTACTCTCGTCGTATGCTGGTCACACTGGTTATTGAACAAGTATGAGTATTGCAAAGTTTGTTTTAAAATTAAACCCATCATGTGTGAGTGGGAGATGTAAATTATTATTATTACACCCATGAAGGGTATAATAGTAATGAGATTCTTGAGATAACTACCAAAGGTAGTTAAATGAAAACAAAACATAAATGCAACATTATATATAAGTAAAAGAGAACGGTGAGTAATGTTGTTGCTTCAGTTTTTGTTAATCATAATTTTACACAGAAGAGAAGAACATCTCGGCAGTAAGGGTGGAAACAGAAAGTTCAATAACCGGTGGAATCATAACTAATAATTCAAATATGTAATTTTTTTTTATCCGTATATGAATGATCCTATTTTATATGATCTTAGTGGTTATGTTTTATTCTTTAATATCTAACAGTTTGTTTGCAGGTCAAGTAATTTGTATGCTTTTCGAACAGACACGTATCCTAGAAACAAGCACTTGTGGGCTTTAGGTTCTAATTTGTCTTTGAATGGCTTAGTGTTTGTTACGTAGCATAGACATCCAAATGTCGTTAATGTATTGTAATTAGGTGGTTTGTTGTATAGTTTTTCATAAGGTGTTTTCCAACCTATAGTTTTTTATGGTAGGTAGTTTATAATAAATGTGGATGTTAGGATGGCTTCCCCCAAAAAAATTGTTAGTAAATTGGCTTGAAACATTAGGGCCCTTGTGGTTTGAAGCAAATGCTTGTGTTTACGTTCCACAACACCGTTTTGTTACGGTGTATATGGACAAGTCTGTTGGTGTTGTATGCCTTTACTCTAGAACAAATCGGTACAATTTTTATTTACAAATTTGGTACTATTGTCTGTACGGACACATAGGATGGGTAATGAAAATTGGTTTTGGACCATTTGTAAAAAAAACTTAAGTAATTCGTGAACTTGGTTCTTACTACTTGTTAAGTAGGTCCATGTTGCATGAGAATATTTGTCTACAATGGCAAGGAAAAAAATTGATCTGTCTATGTTTGAAGTCCTGTAGGTTCCCCACAAGCCTAAATGTAAAAGCTCAAATGGACCTTTTGCCGTAATTTCATGTTTTGGGAAGGATTTTCGTTGTTGCTTAGGTAATGGGCAAATTCCACATGAATGATTTTTGGTGGTTTTTCCGGATAAAATAGGTAAATGCGATAACTTGTTTTTAGAAACGTGTCCAAGTCTAAAATGCCACAAATCAAAGTCATTGGATACATTGTAAACTACGACATTGTTTAGGTAGAATTGGAGTGATGGATCTTGGAGTGTTTCTTAGGGGAGAAAATGTCTTGGAGTTAACTTGTAGATACCACCCGCTGCCTCACATATCGCTACAACGTAATTAGTCGTCGGGTCCTGCAGAAACACTTTGTCAGCAATAAATATGGTAGCTAATTTATTTTGTGTAGCGATTTTATGAATGTATAGAAAATTGTGGTGAAATGTAGGTATGCACAAAACATTTTTGAGGTTCAGGTATGGTGATACTGTGACATCTCCTAAATGTGTGACAGATGTGCTAGTTCCATCAGGTAATGTAACAGGATTTATTTTATCATTTTTGGACATATTTTGAAGGGAGTTAGGGTTTATGCATATATGGGTAGAGGCACCTGAATCAACTATCCACGAAACATTGTCGTATTCTTTACTATCAAATATGAGCGAGTTATGAGAGATACCTAAAAAGCTATTATACGCGCCATGATTGGCTTTCATACTACTTTTACCTTTGACAAACTTCATGAGTTCTTGAACTTGCTTAGCAAGAAATTCGACATCAACCAGTGGGTTCTTCTCCATTTTCGACGGTCCCTACACCTCCACTGTAGATCCTTCTACTATTGTTGCTGCAAAATTCTGTTTCCTTTTCTTTTTTTGTAACTCCTTGTACCACTCTGGTATACTGTGCAGCTGAAAGCACGTTTCCTTCAGGTGTCCCTTTTCATGGCAACAATCACAATATTTTCCATCCTTTCTTCCACCTGTCTTCCTACTTAATCCTTTCCTGCCATAACTCTGTTTTCTAACAGTCCTGTTGTTAGCCAATAACGCTATACCCATCTGTCCTATTCTGTTGAAATCAACATAAACAGATTTTTGTTTCTCAATGGTCAAAATCATAGAATATGCCTTACTGACCTGTGGCAACGGATCCAACAACATAATTTGGCTAACTATATTAGCATATTCCTCTCTCAATCCCAGCAGAAAAGTTGTCAACTTGTTGTCATTCACCACATCAGTGTTATGTTTAAATGCATCACACACGCAAGTTTTCATAGATCTTAGACAATCCATGTCATTCCACAATTTCTTCAACCTCGTGAAATAAGTAGTAACAGAATTGTTACCTTGACGGAGATTGTTTATCTCCTGCCTTAGCTGGTATAAGTGAGGTCTGCTGCTCTCTCTATAGTGTCCCTTGAGCTCATCCCATAAATCCTTCGCAGTGGTTACCACCAAGAAAGAGTCAACGATTTCCTTCGTAAGGGTGTTAAAAATCCAGGCGATGATTGTATTATTAGCAATCACCCATGTTCTTGCCTTTGCTTCATTAGGGACGGGTTTCTCTAATTCTTCGGTGACAAATCCTAATTTATTTTTAGTCCTCAATGAAATCATCATTGACCGACTCCAAGATAAATAGTTATTTCCATCCAGTGGTGTATTGACCAAAATACTTCCTGGGTTTTTGGCCGGAGAAATGTTGTACGATTCAGCTTCAATGTCAAAGTAGGTTTGGTTATCACTTGTTTCGCCGATTACTTCTGAGTCTTTAGTCATTTTGAGTCGATTTTGGATGTTTGAGAGGTATAAGATCGAGAGCTACAAAGCTCTGATACCATGTAAGAAACTCCAATAATGGAGTGAACGATTAGAGAAGAGAATGAGAAATGGGTTACTCTTCTTCTCTTTCTATTGAATGTTGTACATGGTTTATATATACATGGTTGAGTTTATTTCTCTCTCTATAACAGATTAAAGTTGTGCAAGTAAAGATGTACTGTGTCTGTTGCTTTTTTTTAAAATTACATTAGATATCTCGGCTTGGCCGGACTAATCCTGAACCCCTAAAACCCCATCTCAAAAGTCCCAGAGGAGGTAAACCTAAAACCCAAAGATCCCTCAGGTTCCTAAGTAGCCTATACTATGTTGCACACAAGACGTCTTCACATATTTAATTGTTCAGTTGATGATTGATTACTGACCTCCCCCTGTTCAACATCAGGTTTCCATCAACCTCTAGATTTCCTAATAACTCCAACTCTCACATTGTCGCTGGAAGCGAGGCGTTCGAACTCAAAACTTCCTGAAAGAGAGAGCCTTAAGTGACTACACGAATACACGAATGAATTCCTATAAACCAAGAGAGTAAGTTATAACTGAATGATACTAAAAGATATTTGACTTGTTCAAAATATTATCCCTATTATTGTTCCTATATATACTCTGTCTTTGCTTTATCTTTTTTTCGCTGAGCATTTGTTCACTGTGCAATGGTCTTTGGATCTGAGGGCCGTTGGTTCGTATATTCTAACATAACTCCCGTAACCGCAACACTATAGCTGGGCTTATCCTGCAAAGGTGGAGGCTCCTCCTCTCTTAACCTTTTTCGGATTTTGGTAGCCAGATGACCGTCGCGGTCGGGGTCTGTTTCGGAGCATTTGGTCGTGTTCATGTTGTTTTTTCGTGTTTACCTTTGTTTCTTATCATAAAGTCATATCTCAAGTCTCAACTATTCTATTCTACTCTAGCGATTAGCGAGTAAGGCCGCCAATATGGAAACTAATGAGTCCAAAGACACGCGTCAACACTTACGTCAATAGGCCCCAGCATACTCATGATATCTCCAACGTCCAGCCTATTACAAAAAATTAATTTGTAAAAAGAGTAATTTTTACGGATTGTTTAAAAGCTTTCCCCAAGTGTGATGGCTGGTTTACAAAGACTATTAAATGAATTGAATTGCTTATAAAAGCCAACGTATTCTAGTCTTTTCTTGCAAAGCCAACAAAATTGATATCATGGGAGAAATGGTGAAGCTTTTTGATACGTGGTCCAGTCCATTTTCTTTAAGAGTAATATGGGCACTAAGGCTGAAGGGTATCGAGTATGATATACTACACGAAGACCTCTCCAACAAGAGTGATTTGCTTCTTCGGTATAATCCTGTTTACAAGAAGGTTCCCGTGCTTGTTCACAATGACCAAGTCATCTGCGAATCACTCGTGATTCTCGAATATGTTGATGAGACATGGAAACACAACCCTTTGTTGCCTGAAGATCCTTATGAGCGAGCCACGGCTCGTTTTTGGGCCAGGTTTGGTGATGATAAGGTAATGTTCTCCTGACAGAGATTAGTTAGTAATAGATGTAATCTTAAGCCGTAACATGTAAGATTTAAATAACGAAGGTAGGATTTTGTAAACTTGTTGATTAAGAACACTAGACTTGAAATTGAATGGCGTCGTGCTCTCTGATCTGCTAGAGGGACACGACAGTCGAGCTTCTCTCACTAAAAGTCTCATCTTGGGGGATTATTTTGTATCATATTGAAAGTGATTTACTTGAACTTAATATTACTAACTAAGATGGGTCTAATTGCATCTCGATCTATATGATTACTTTCCGTTGGTGGTCATAAAGGAAGATAATTAATGAATGGAATTGTGTCCCATTACATCTTAATCCTAAAAATCCAAAGTAACCAATCCTTAATTACGATTGTAAAGATATAATTTTACAATATGATATTCACCAAGTTAATGGTGAATATCTAAACTCTACTGTGTAGTCTAATGGTTTACTTTGCTTGAACGTCTAAACTGTACTGTGTAGCATTAGTACGCTTGGCTTACTACCTAACTTACCAATTAATTATTTCTCATTTCCTGGAAGCAGGTATTAGCATCAATAGTATATGGTGTTTTTGTGAAGCAAGGAAAGGAGCAAGAAGAAGGCATAGTTGCCTCCTTAGAGAACCTAAAACATTTGGAGGAAGAGCTGAAAGGAAAGAAGTTCTTCGGTGGGAAGAAAATTGGTCTAGTAGATCTTGCACTAGGCTGGCTTGCTTATTATCTTGGTATTTTTGAGGAGATTATGGGTCTAAAACTCGTAGACCAACAAAAGTTCCCTTCTTTAGCTGCCTGGATCCATGAATTTGCAGATCATCCAGTAATTCGTGAAGCATGGCCACCAAGAGACAAACTTGTTGCCAAGTTCGTTGCTATGCGTGAAACTTATCTTTCAAAAGATGGGCATAACTAGTGGACAACCTGCTCTTTTTGTTGGATAACTATTGAAAGGACGAATGATAATACATGAAAGAGATTATTCACATCAAATGCGATGGTGATTTGTTGAAAAACCAAAATTGAATAAAAGATGTAGAATAATGCATGCTTAGAGGTCATTTATCTGTGGATCAGCAGCTTTTGCTTGTTAGACCAAAACCATCATCTAATCCAGAAGGTTTATCCTTTCATGTAAACTCTTTTATTATATTTCTAAATTAACATTAGTACAAGTTCACTTTTGAGACTTAATTGCTACAAAATAGCTCACTTGAACCACTACAAGATAAATATAATTAGCATCTAATTTTGACAATATTAAACTAGAATAAGGTTTTTTTCTTCTGAAATCATGAACATCAACAGATTTCTTGCAATTGAAACAAATTTATGGGTGACAGTTTTTTCAAGTCTTTTTGTTGTTTAAAATTGGCAAGTGGTTAGCTTATGACAATTAATTGAAAAGAGTGAATACTCCTAGCCTTCTATACAATTTCTGAGAATGAGGAAAGTGGTATGTCCATTCATTGAAATCCAAGTGGGGAAGCAAGATAACACATAGTTTTGGTATGACTATTGGACCTCCCATAGTCCATTAATCCTGAAGGACGATATTTCTCGTCTCATCGTCAAAATCCCTCCTCAAACTATAGTGAATAAGGTGATTAATTCAAACTCTTGGAGGTTCTTAGGAGAGGTGTAGATAGAATACTGAGGTACTTTCCTAACTACTTGCCTAACGCTTTTGTTAGTGATTAGCCTATTTGGTCTCTTTGCAATAAAGGGGAGTTCTTTAATGCTACATACCTCAAAACTCTTAAACCAAGTTTTCCTCTACTTCCATGGTTTAACATCGTCTGGAAGGGCTCTCTAAAACCCAAGGCTTCATTCGTCATTTGGCTAGCAGTGAGGAATAGGTTGAAAACAAAAGAGAGGATTTTTGGTTTGAATGATGTCTTATGTAATTTGGAAGTCGAAAGTAATTAATGATCGTCTTTTCTTCAAGTGCTATTATATAACTTCTTTATGGCCTAATGTTCAACACAATCTAAATCTTATATTTTTGGAGAATGATTGGGAAAATATTTTGAGATGGGTTAAAGATAAATATCTTAATTTCCACAGGACAAGGCAAGATTTGTCTTAGCCTCAATTTGAATTGTGCAGTTATTTGGTTTGAGAGAAACCAAATAATTTTCACTGGAAGTGTCTTTCTCAGATCTTCATCTTCCTTTCCTTTGGCCCATACATGTTTATGATCTTGTCCACAACCATGTTCACTTTCACGTAAGAATTGCCCTTTTCCACTTTACTATATGTAATTGTCTATGAACTTTAATGACAACTTTGCTTACTTGCCCTTTTCCACTTTACCATATGTAATTGTCTATGAACTTGAACGACAACTTTGCTACTAAGGCTTGTTCTATTATATCCTTCATATCACGACCCATCATTTCTTCACAAGTTAGAAAATATCCACTTGACTCATCAACTTTCATATTGCTTACATCTTTAGATTCGTTATTATCTACTATCACATAATTGAATTTCAAGTTGAGAAATGACAGGACATTCCTTATCATTTTTACATCTTGAATAGTTTCACTGAGCCTCGTCATTTGATTTATAACTCCTAGGACTCGTATGAAGTACTTCAAAATAGACTCGTCAATCTTTTATTAGAAATATCTCATATTCAATCCTTAGAATTTAAAATCAAACCTTCTTTACTCTATAAACTTTCGTTATTGACTTTTCGAGAATTTCCTATATATTCTTTATGTGATTTTATTAGCTATTTTCTCAAACATCTATATTCAGACTTTAATACTTGATAAAGATCTCATATTATATGGTAGAAAATAATGAAAGCAATAATACAAGTTATATATTTAAAAAAATTTAAATGTGAATTAGGGGTTATATTACAATTGTAGATTGTCTTTTTTGATGTGACGTTAATTATAATAATTCATGATAACGAATTCGACTATAAGCGTGAAATTGTCACATATATGATTACAGATCATAGCTTAAAATGTTGATTATAACTCTGAAGGATTAGACGACGATGATGTAAACGTTGATTCAAAAATTGTGAAGTGGGACAGCATAATGAAGCCAAATCGTAATTAAAAAATGACCGACTTTTAAACAACTTTTGAGGTCGTTTTCTACAGTCACCCGCTCAAGGAACCCCGGCCGTCATGTTTAACCTCTGTTGAACCACCTCACGCTCCATTTCCATTTCAACTTGTGCAAAATGACACTTCAACCAGAAGGCAATTCAGGAAAAAAGATAAATATCAACATTTCTTCTGGAAAAACAAACTCTTTCGTGTTCTTCCATGTCCATCTTAAAATAAGAATTTGATTTTGCTTGCCTTTAAGAACATCTAACAATGCAACTATAGTCCATGGACGAGCATATAGCATGTTAGCCATCAACAGGATTAAACAGCAGTTTTCTCATGGTCATTTAGTCTACGCAGCTAATTATTGAGAACCAGAAGGTTCAGGATCATAAAAGCTTCAAAGTATAGACCGTTGCCTTCAGAACAAGCCAGAAATTAGTTGCACAATCTACAAAGAGCTTAGGTGAAACTAGGCAGACTGGCATTGTTATATAAACTTCACACTTTGCTAAACTAATTGTCTTTAAACGGTCACGAACTCAGAAGATGCCATCTTCCCAAAGTTTCTTATTTTGGATATGATCTTAAACTATGCAAGCACTGCAGCAACATAATCAGAAAGATGACATTTATTTTGCCAAAGTGGTTACTTCCCTTACATGGCAATTAGAAACAGAAGCCTCGAGTATGGTTTAGAAGAAAGAAACAGCATGCTGCAAGAAATTTACACGAGTACTATCTATAAATGAAAAATTAAAAATAAAGAGAAAGAAAATCACACGGAAGTAGATTTTATCAGTTTTGCACCAGCAATGTGATTTCACTCACTACTCTTTCTTCTCTTCCTTCTTTGCCTCCTTCTTTGGCTCCTCCTTGGCCTCCTTCACTCTTGGTTTTCCCTTCTTGGGCTTCATGAAGCAGAAACATGAGCAACAAGGGCACTGAAACAAGAACTTCATTGCTTCTACCTGCTCTCAAAACAATCCAAAAGAAAACTCCTTTATGTAGTAAAAAGCCTTTCTAGTGTCTCTTTTTTATCTAATAATGTTAGCTTATTTTATCATGTGACTTTCAATTCATACATCGGATTCCAATTCAGTCACTTTCAATGAAGAATTTGCACACCTAATAAAGCCAGCTTTAGAACGACAAGGAAAAGGGTGACTTCCAGTGGGGACATCATGAGCGTTTGAAATTTATTGCTCCTAACTTTGGCCACTGATCTTGAAATCGAATGCGTCGGTCGATTATTTGTCGGATAAAGACGTTCCAGGCTGGCACGCAATCAGGAACGTAATTTTTACATAAGCATATGCGGTTAATCATACAGTTGTTAAAGGCTGGTTTCTTCTTCTAGTATAGGAAATGGTTTTGATCTTCTTTTTCATTTCTCTATCTTTGTTTTCCGTTTTAAAGGACAGCATATGGGTGGAAAGAAGGCAAGGAGACTAAATCCGTTTGAGAGAGTGGAAAAAGAAACATACCTTTTATTATGAATGATTACGAGATACTTATTACAAACCACTTGCATTGGAGTGTATAGCTTACTTTAAAATAGTGTTCGGACAATGCCAGGCCACTTTTACGAAAACAAATACATAAGAATAAAGCAAGGCGATTCGGTGTCTGAAATGCGAATTAGGCTACAGTTTTAACTGATTCAGACAATCGTCAAAGCAGTGGACTACCACTATAGATTCGAGATATACTATTTAAACTCTAAAAAGTGAAAAATACAAGGACAACAAAAGGGGTTCCTTTCCTTGGCTTTATCACTGATTACAAGGGAGGAGGCGGAAACATAGAGTTTAACATTGACAATGGTATCTCGTCGTAAGCCAGGTGTTAAGATAGCTGTTACATTACATGAATTGCAGGACGTATGTATCATTTCGTCAAGAACTCGCACCACTTTTTAAAGTTTAGATGATGTTTTCCCTTTCTGAGGTGATTTCCGATAATCATAAACTCCTACGCCACGTTTTCGTCCATGGCGTCCTGCATCAACGTATTGCACTAGAAGTGGGCACGGAGCGTACTTATTGTCTCCCAAGCCACTGTGAAGAACGTTCAAAATTGACAAGCATATATCCAATCCAATGAAATCTGCAAGCTCTAAAGGACCCATTGGATGGTTTGTTCCAAGCTTCATTCCTGTATCAATGTCCTCCTTACTCGCCACTCCTGTATAAAGTGCATAGAAGGCTTCATTTATCATAGGCATTAGGATCCGATTTACAACGAAGCCAGCAAAGTCTTTAGAGCATATTACTGTCTTGCCAAACCTGCAAAACTACTGCTCAAGTTAATATGCTAAATAGTTCAATAATTGGCGGCTAGGACTAATCAAAGCACAAAATAGGTCCCCATTTGAGGGGAAATTATTGGAAGGATCATGAGGTATCAGCAACGTTGTCAAACTTGACTCCGAAGTTGACCTGGTCTACGCAGACTGGAGCTTAACAAAGGTCGACCCAGATTTAGATATGAAAATCTTAAAATTTTGAAAAGAACAGTCCAGATTTCACCAGCTTGCCAGTTCAACCCAGTTTTCAGATTGACCTGCCCAGAATGTTTTACGGGTGTCCAAGCCTGGTTTGTGCTACAGGTCCTCGGTTTTCCAGGTTGATCTGTCAGGCCAGGTGGTGTTTCTCAGCACTGAGCATCAGCCAGTAGAGAAGGAAAAGCATATGTATTTGGGTCACTAGGAGTAAGGAGGCCAGTGGGTCTTAGAAATCATCTAATGCTCCTCCAACATCACGTTAATGAGAATAGAAGATCATCAAGTGAGCTGTCCTCTGAAGACATACATTGATTTCTTGAAGCAACTTTAAACAAAATAAAATTTAGAACAAGAATACAACTCACTCACCTCTCCGCCAAGGCCTTGGTTGTGTAAAACGTATCATCCGATGTATTAGCACCACGAACAATCTCAACCAATTTCATTATAGGAGGAGGATTCATAAAATGCATGCCAATAACCTGGAGAGATATTTCTTCCACCCAGTCATTATCAGGATCTTCAAATGTCATTCTATATTAATAGAAAGAAGTCTTCTCTGCAGAAGTTCTAACAATAACCTTGATAGGTCTGCTAGTTGCAGATGCTAGACGAGTAATGGAGATGGAACTTGTATTGGATGCTAAAATTGTAGAGCATTTTGCTATCTTATCCAATTCCAGAAACAACGTCTTTTTCACGTCTTCAGATTCTAGAATAGCTTCGATGATAATATCTGCAGAAGATAATTCTTGTACATTTGAGGAATATTTTAGCTGGCTCAAAGCACCATCACCATCCTTCTGTCAAGTCGGATCACACAACTATGGAAGTCAATGAACACGAAATCAAAGCACTTGAGGTTTATTTCTGTAACCAGCATTTGTTCTTTCATAATTCAGTATAAAGCACTTACTATGTTTGCAAACAAAAGGTTTCAATTTCCTTACAAGTTCCAATATATCTTTCTTTCAAGGCCTCACATGTAAAGCATTCTGACTTACATCTGGAAGACTTATAGCAGTACAGGTAAGAAAATCATCACAGTGTGTTGCTAACTACATCTCCTTGCGTATATCGACTCGCAAAACTTCCAACAAATGCATAGAGCCACTTTCTACCAGTTTTCACAAGACACGGGTTCAAGCCATCACAAGTATAATCTAACAAACTATTTGAATCAGAGGTCAGTTCATCATCATGCCGTGCATCTAATAGAAACAAATCCAAAAACCACACCCACGAAGAAGTTTCTAGCCTAAACTCCCCCTTGATGTCGCATGGTTTGGAGTAAAGGGAAGGGCTACTTTCCATTGCGTTAGCCTAAAATTGATACTATACTCAGACCAATCCTTGTGACACTAGCTACCTAGGTTTGGATAAAGACAAATAAATCATCACAAACAGGTGCAAAGCCCAATACATATTGACATATTTGTCGCATATGTCCACTCAGCCTGAATCTAAGCAAATCAGAAAGATAATAACTTTAGTCCGCGATGCAAAAGGAAGTAACCGAAGGAAAACACTTCACTTCACCGAAAAAGTGGATCCTATCAAGTTCTCGCAAGTCCCAAATCTTCCAAGAATTTAACGTTGCACAAGTCTAATCAACAAAAAACTTTTATCTTTCATTATTATCTGATTATATCCGAGTCTTGGAAGGTTCTAATTATCGTATTTACCTGAGAAAGGTGACCTTTGGAGACCAAACGGTGGATGTTATTTGTGATGAGTTCCTCGGCTCTGGTGAGAGCCTCCGCGTTGGTATCAACCAACCAGGTGTCGAAGCCGTGTGCGGCAGCGAGTTGAGCGATTCCCGACCCCATCTGACCGGCACCCACAACACCCACTGTGTTGATGTAAGCCATAATCTTCCACAAAAGGATCCAGTTCCAGTTTTCTATTGGGCGGCTGAGCTGTTCCACCTTTTAAGGCAGCGTTTGGTTAGCGTCTTCGGACGTGAAGACGGATGACAAGGATATAAAAATTCTGTCCAAATGTGTGTTTGCTTAC
>JANIHY010131521.1:0-12289 GCA_027479065.1 Erythroxylum brevipes
CTCATGAGTCTTGTATGAATATCCTCCTTGTCCTTGTAAGAAGCACGAAACCGGTCATAAATTTCCCTGTTGATTGTTGTTTAGACATTAGTACTAGCCCGTCAGGTAATGACTCTTTCCTAGATTTGACGACATGCACATGACAATATCTGAATGTTCGACCGACTACTGAAGTACATTCAGAGGTAATAAAAATGATTACCTGCCATAGAAGAAAGCCACATGGGTAACAGTTGAAGCAATGGTTGCAAAACCAAAACCATAGGTAAGGGCAAAAAACATGCTCAAATTGATTCGCCCTTGCTCCTCGTACTTTGGTAGGTCTAGTTGGAACTTGTCATTAACAATGGCTGTTATGTTATATCTCTGACCTTGGGATGTAAACAAGTGAGAGGAGAATATAGGAAAACGCTTTGCGTTGTACAAGTCTATCCCCCAATAAGCTATAGGAATGGCAATATATAGTATGAGTACATAGCCCACAAAAACGTTGACTATTGCAAAGAAAGGGCTAATGAGAGGACTGAATAAGAAGGAAGCCACAGCAGACCAGTCGAGTGTCACAGCTCCAAGTCCAAGACCTCTCATGCCTGAGCCGAGCTGCTGTGCTGTTACTGACTTTGAAAACGCCCAGCACACCCATGAAATGCTTGTAAGTGTTGTGAATAGGTAGCCTGGTACCACATACCATGCAAAACTGCAGGCTAGTGCAATTACGAAGAACTTTGCCCTTGTCATTCGATGATCATCTTTCTCATGCAAGGCCCTGCAAGATTAATAGCAGTTACAGCTTTTATGGCATAAGCTTGTTCCAAATTTTATATAAACATCATTTGTCCCAGTGCTTATAAAGTTGAGCTGCTGGAGTAACTCAATAGTCCTTGCGACTAAATTGCTAGGCTTCATATTTATGTTAGAAACTTAAAAAAGTCTGATTTCTCAAATGTGCATAAAACTGGCTTTGTGTATTCTTATAAAGTAACTATTTCTGTGCTTTAAACCTATTATCACAACCGAAGGCTCACCTTCGAGTCACATCCACTACCATGCCACTTTAACTACACGCTTCTATTGTTAGCTCAACAAGACAATTTACCAACCAATAAAATGCTCTCCAACTAATTAGATTTCGACACCTTTCAAATCACTTGAAGTCGACCCACTTATGCTTACTAAGAAGAAAGTCTTATTAAACATAATAGGATTTAGGATGTTTAGGTAAACCTTGATTGTCATCCATTGAAACTTAAGACCTTGTGTGCTGTCTTTAGGATTGTGACATTGTGGTTGTCATGGCCCCCCTTCTTTCAAGTCAGAATCAGCAACCCCATTAATTTAGCCATAAGAATTCTTGCTTTCTGGTGCGGTTTAAGGAACCAGTGAGGTAGGTCAAAGGAAGGTTCAGATATTAAATATTTAGACGACAACTTGATTGCTAGAAACTTGACTAGTTGACAATACATAAAAAAGAAAAGTAGTGAAATTGTGATCTGATTTATTCCAAGGTGTGGATCTTGTGAATTATGATCGTATCCACCTTATGAGTGACGGTGACACTATATATATAGTCATGTGATCTAAGGGATTGAGCAAGTTCTTGTAAATTTGCATTAATAAATAGATTCCAATCCCTATGGCTACGTTCCCATGTATAAGTTACATAAGGCTTTGACATATCCACTCTAATGAATACACAAATAAATAAAAGACGATGACCTCTTAATAAAAGGAAATAGGAGGAGGCTGGCAATGGAGGGGACAGAGTTTGCTAAAAGTCAGAAAGCTGCATGTGTCGATATCTTTATTTGAATCACAGTACATTCATTCATGTATCCAAGTCAAAAATAGACTTAATCGCGTTGAACTATTTGGAATTAAATTCTCTTATTTCAATCTTCAATAAAAATAAACAATAAATTAACATATTATAATTTTAAAAAAATGGCTGCGTGAAAATTATTATTAACAAAATGATAATTTAACAGTATTTAAAACATGTAGATATAAATGTGAAAATGTTTAATAAGGGATGGTCTAAATCTAGTTAACGTCAAAAGTTGTATATTTCTATTACCTTCTTTCCTTTTTCTCAATTAACGTAATCATACGTACGTACCTGAAGAGGGAGACTTGAACGAGAGTACTAGGCCACCACATATGGGCAGGCTCCACCACGTATTTCCTCAATATTCCAGCCCATCCATATCCCAACACCTGCCATACCACCAACAACGCCATTATTACAAGCAAAACCAACCAACCTTGTCTGTATTAGCAGTTTAGTTCTGAGGATTTGACTTCAGTCGATTTGTAAATCACCACAACGTAGAAATATGTACATCTAGAAGCACCAAGTGTTGAAATGGATCAAAATTTCGGCTCATTACCCTCAAAAATCATGAAAAGTTGGTGGATAATTAACTTCAGAGAAGACAGGATAATTAACTTCAGAGAAGACAACAACTATAAGAATGTTGGATAATTTTGTCCTTTTTTATAAAGTTAGACAATTGTTAATTATATTTTTTAGTTTTTTAATAAATTATAAAGTAGTTTAATAAATGGTCTAGATTAATGGGTCGAAGTTCGAGTAGAAAATAAATCCCAATTACTATAGACCAGAACCATATCGACCTTGTGATAGGGAAGCCTGATATGGAAACTATATAAAGGTTAAGGTCACCTGTTGTTGCTCATATCAATCATATGTTTACGGAATCTTTGACCCGTTAAGAAAACTTCCGTATTGAGAAAACTGTAGAAAGACCTAAACTTTATGTCGAGAAAAACTTTTCGTAAATGTCTTGGAAGATTCGTGATTGTTTGGAACTCGGAATCGGCATCGGAATCAGAGATGGAACCAAAATCAGGTATTCCACATTATCTTCGTTTTAAATTCTTTCGTGTTGATCCTGGGTACATAATAAGTTCTGTACTATGTATCACATGAGAATTTTTTTACGTATATAATTATGTAAAAGTGGTATACATAAGACTAACTATGAAAAATGAGTTGAAAATGAGCCTAACAGAGCCAAAAATGACATCCCAAGATGCTGGAAATCACCTTTGGCATCGATGGACATGCTCGACACAGTTATAGTAGCCACGGGTAGTGACATACGGTTGGCGTTTGCCGTGCACTCACCAATTGCACGCCGACACATCGCTCCAACGAGCGATGGACATGTTTCCCGTGTGCAACGCACTCACATACTCGTGACTTGCGCTCCCACAAGCGTGAGACGGCGGGCCCATGTCGCGACCGCGCCACATCTGTCTATACACGTGGCAAGCGCGATGGAGGACACGTGGCAACGTGTGCACTGTGTATGATGCATACGCGCTAGATGCATCTGGCTCTCGCTGGTGCGGCACTTGCAGCTCATGCGGGGCCCCTACTCCATACGCACTTACGTGGTGCTGAACGAACGCCATAGTAGTTAAAAAAACACAAATTTTTCAAATTTTTCATAAAGGTGCCCTGGGGTGCTTTGGGTCAGTTTCTGGGTCCGAAAAATTTATAAAGTAAGTTTTTCCATTTTTTTGGATTTATTGTGTTAGTAATAAATTAAAGTTTAACTCCAGGAAAAGAATTAAGGTATTCTGGGTTTGATTTTGATGGAATTTTCATACTTTGGACATCAAATGAAGGAGACACGTCAAGGTTTTATGTCCCGGGTCTCAAGTTCAGTGTTCAAGATTGCATGATAGTCGATCGGAAAAGGAATTGAGGCATTCTGAAGCCATTTTTTAGTGAATTTTTGTGCAATGAACTTGCCATAAGGGAGATACATTAGGTTCTAGTGTCTTGGGAGGTCGGTTTGTTTGGTGACGCGCGATAGTCACTCTATTGAGATTTTTCTTTTACGAAAGTATCAAATGAAGATTTTAGAGAATGTCTTCAGCACGAGTGTGTGACAATGAGATAATGCATTCAGTTTTTGCATTTATTGATATTACATTGTCACATAATATGTGCCCATAAAGAATGTAAGGATAACATAAAGATGTATCCCTTGTGTTTGTGAACTTTTTGAGTGCTGATGAGAATGTAGTCACCAAAGTGGTCTTTCAAGTCAGTATCTTGAATTGTTCTATTTGCATATTGGGAGATGTCTCTGATTTTATGTTTGGTTATTCTGCCCAAAGGTGTTAGCCTTACATAACATTTTGAGATGTTCATAAAGACATTAGATGAATGAAAGTTATTGCTCATGTGATCCATTCACCCAAAGGTGATAGTGTCATAAAAGTTGATAGTTTGTACTCTGATCGGTTTTATGTGGAGATCTAATTGCATATATTATGTATTCAACCCAAAGGTGTTTCATAATATGTGATCAGATTTTCAGTAAAGATATTATTTAATAGCTTTGAGTATCATTGTTATCTTACATTTGTGCTGATTTAAACATTATCATCTTGAAGTAACCTTTTCAGTTAATAAAATTAGTGTCATCATTAAAACCCTGATTGGTTTCAATTAAAAGAAGTAGACGGAGGATGTATTGAATGCTATGGAGATATCTATGGTTGATATAACCATACGGATGGATAGGACATCTCCATTTACATCCATGACCTTGAAAACTCATAAAGCAGCCTATGAAGTCTAAGATCAGTCTAACATATTATATCTCATGACCATTAAGAGATTCATTCCTAGCCATATGCTAAGTGGACTTCCGTGCAGAGACATAGCGAAGTAGTTTCTTGATAATGTCTCCCAGAGGTACACAGTCTCATCTAATGTTAAGACAAGTACCTTAATGAATGAATTATTCTCCATAAAGTATATGGAAAAATAGGAGTAATAGAGTACTTATCAAGAATAATTCATCTTTACGGTAGATTAAAGATGTTGGGACTTTAATGCTTTGATAGCCCATTGCGTTGCTGAGGAGGAGAAACTCAAGCTTGTTACTCCTACAGCCCTCGAAGCAACTAAAGGGAAGACAAAGATGAAGCTTGCTGAGTTCAAAGGTAGAAAGTTCAAATCTTCTTCACATGCTGATGTTGGTCAAACCGGTGCTGATAAAAATCCTAGGGACAAAAAGAAACTAGTAGTATGAGGTTTAAAAGGAAAGATTGAGACCATTAAGTTACTCTTTGGCTTATCAATTTATAAATCTAATTTGCGGTAGTCGCATTAAGTACATGGTGGCTATTTAGTGGAGCATTTGATCAAGGTGCTTCCACAATGCAAAGATTCATATCCTGGATAAAGCCAAATAAAGGGAAGAAGAAACTGATGGTTCACAGCAATAAAGAAGTGGAAGTAATATTTAAATACGATGTATGTACTGAACTTTGTTGTAAAGGTCATTTGGGTTTTACATGACACATTTTATATGTGATCTTTTGATCAATTTTGGACAAAGAGGTTTAATGTTTTGTATTTAATAATTCTGTTGTACAGCTATTTAATGCAAAATATAATGATACAACCTTCTTGTTATATGATTTGTATAGAATGTGTCTTATCCCGAATTAGATAAATGCTTCTTCATATCTTGCTCAACAAGTTATGAAATGAACGACCCTGATGAATGAGAAGTCATACATGGTATGACACAAAAGTTTAAGTCACATTTCCAAAGCTAGGGTTGAGAGATTGATCAAGGAAAGCATTTCTTAACTCTAGATTATGATGATCTGGGAACATATGCTGACTATTGCAGGGGTGAGTTGATTAATAAGGATATTGAGATCAACTCATGCTTCTGACCTGTTGAATCTGATACATAAAGATATCGGTAGACTTTATATAGTTGCATTGTGCAATTCTAAATGTATTCTAACATTTGTTGATGATTATTCCCATCACAGTTATGTGTTCTTGCTTAAATACTGAAAGTTGAGAACTAAATCGAAAAATTCATCAAGATAGTGAGATTTGACCGTGGAGGAGAATATCATGGCAAGCATGGTATTTTAGGACTTTAAAAGTTTCGTTTTCCAGATATTTGGAATCAGTTAGAATAGTGACTTAATTCACTATGTCGGGTAGTTCTGAGCAAAATAGTGTGTTACTGAAAGACATAACAATACCCTAAAGGACTTGAAGAAGTCAATGCAAAACATGACTAATCTACCTTATTATTTAAAAGTTTGGAAACCCACCCTTTCACACATTAGTGTATAGGGATGCCCTACTGAGGTAGTACAATCCTTATAAAGAAAGATTATATGCTTGCATTGCTATTTAGTAAGATATCTCGACGACCACTTTAAGGTTACATCTTTTACTGTAGAGAAGGAGGGTAAGCCCATTGACTATTCAGATGATAGTAAGTTTTTGGAATACCATGTCTATAATGATGGTAAGCCCATTGACTATTCAGATGATAGTAAGGTAGATACTACAGTTATCATGTAATCGCTACTTATACATTTAGATCTGATGAATCTAGGTTTTTGTACCGTGCTTGTAGACATATAGGTTCCTGGGGGTACATGATCTAATACGGTTAAGTAAATCTACCAGAGTGAGACAACCTACTATTCCATCTGATTTCATATTCTATCAAGTGAATAGGACTATGATATTAGACATGATACAGATCTAGTTACTTTTATAGAAGTTGTTTCTAAACCTAACATGGATGTGTGGTGGGATGCGATGAATGACGAGATGCAAGCCATAGAGCATAGTAAGGTCTAGGAGCCAGTTGATTTACAGCGGAATTACAAACTCGTCAGTTGTAAATGAAGTTTAAAGGTTTAAAGGATTTTAGGAAAAAGTTCAACGATTTATGGGCTTGCTCAATTGCCTGATGGTTTACTCAGAGAGAAAGGTTGACTTTATGTTAACTTTTTTATCATATCCTCGTAGGATATATTTTGAGTGATTAAGGTAATTGTAGCTCATGATGATATAGAGTTACATTAGATGGCTGTCAAAATTGTTTTCTTGAGTAAAAACCTTTACGAAGTGGTCCATATGGTACAACTTAAAGGATTTCAGGATCCAGATGGAACTGACATGATTTGCAAGTTATGCAAATCAATATATGGCTTACATCAAACCTTCCGAAAGTGATATCTTACATTTGATGAGGTTGTGGCCTCTTCTGTCTTCATGGAAAATAAAATTAAAAAGATGCTTGTACTATGAGGTCAAGGGGAGCAAAGTTATCTTCCTATTATTGCATGTGGATGATATATATTTCTCACGTCAAATTACTTGACCATGTTGTATGAGGTTAAGCAATTTTTGGTCAAGAACTTTGACATGAAGGACCATAGTGTAGCATCTTCTGTCCCAAGTATTCAGGTTCATTGGGATAGATCTCAATACTCATCAGACCTCTCGTAGAATGCAAACATTGAGTATGTATTACAAAGGTTTAATACGATTAACAATAAACCTGTCGTAGCACCTATTTCTTATAATAAGAGATAATCTTTGGTATAGTATCCAAAGAGTGAAGTAAAGAGAGAGATTATGAGGAATGTTTCGTATTCTAGTACAATTGATAGCCTGATGCATGCTCGACTATGTACTAAGTAGGACATTGCATTCACTGTTTGACTATTTGGTCAATATCTGGCTAATCCAGCTGCAGACCATTGGAAAGCAGTCTAGCGAGCATTGAGATACTAAAGGGAAACAAGGCTTACATGCTGACATATAGAAAAGTCAATAGACTAAATCTCGTAGATAATTCAGATTCAGATTTTAGCAATGTGTCCGGATGATCGAAAGTCCTCTTAAGGTTACGGTTTTAAGTTTGCAGATGGTACAATGTCATGGAAATGTGTCAAGAAGGCACAGGTAATTTCCTCAACTATGCATGCAGAGTGCATGCTATGGCGCTGCTTCATAAACAGTTTAGCTCAAAAACTTAATTTTTGAGTGTTTATGATTGATTTAGTGGCTAGACCCATTTGGTTGTACTGTGGTAATCTTTTTACTGTGTTGTTTAATAACAACAAAGAATATAACAAGATCTTAGTATTTAAAGCTCAATTATTTGATCATAAAGGTGTTGATACGAAAAGGTAACATTAAAGTTTGGCGCATTTAAGGACTAAGCAACTATAAGTAGATCCTTTAACTAAAAGACTTCACCCACTTATGTTTGTGGCACAAGTATAAATTATGAGTAGTTTGACATTTTTAGACACTATTAGTTAGGGGATTATTATGTTTGCTCAAGTACTTGGTGAGAGAAAACTTGATTTCTCTAATGCAGTTTAGCATAAAATTGGAGGAATCAAGACCTACAAATGAAGATGATATAATTTAGATCATAAATGTATCATCCTAGTTTGTCACACTTCATTTTTCCATTCATGTTAGTGAGGTATTAGCTATACGTGATTGTATTAAATCTGTGTCGCATATGACACATGTATCTGATATTTTTCAGTATTGAAAGCCTTACAAGACAGAATGATGGACTTTTATTATTTTTGGATCAAATGTTTTATTTTTAAAACTTAGACGACTAATTCAGTAGTATGGCTTAATAGAGTTTTAAATTAATGTCAAAACTGCAATTAATAATTGTCCAAATGGGAGAATGTTGGACAAGTTTGTCATTTCCCATAAAGTTGGTCAACTATTAATCACATTTTTTTAGTTTTTTAATAATTTAATCCAGATAAAGATAATAAAGTGACACAATAAATGATCTAGATTAATGAGTCGAAGTCTGGGTAAAAAATGAATCTCAATTAGTGTGGACCAAACAAAGTCTGGGTAAAAAATGAATCTCCATGGAAAACCCAATATGGAAGTTATATAAAGATTAAGGTCTCTTGCAATTGCTCATATTAATCATAAGCATAAGGAACATTTGACTTGTTAAAAGAGCTTACATATTGAGAAAATTGTAGAAAGACCTAAACCTCATGTAAGGAAATACTTTTCGTAAAGGTGCTAGAAAATTCGTGATCGTTTGGAGTTCGGAATCGGCATCGGAATCAGAAATGAAACCGAAATCAGGTATTTCGCATTATCTTTATTTTTAATCATTTCATGTTAATCTTAGGTACGTAGGTAAACCAAACAAAGTTTATGATTAAATAAAGAAAAGTAGAGCCAAAAGAGAGGGCAGAGAAAGAGACACATTTAGTCGGAACCAGTAGCACTGCTTTCTCAAGCTTTTGTTTGCTTCCAGGAAAGAAGTAAAAAGGAAAGAGACAAAAACTTTGATTACCTGGGTTGTGACTATGAGAATCCAACTAGCAAAGAAGGAGATGCTCCTCTGATAAAAGGCCTTGATTATGTTCACAATCCCAACAGCATATGCATTTCCATTTCCAAATGCACTCCCAGCGTTAGCAAATATCGATATAAGTACGTGTTCCTTCATGTTGAACGGACCCGGGTTCAAAGAAAACAACTTGGACCCGAACCCTGGAATCTGAAACTTGGTGGTTGGCAATACAGACGCCAGAAACCGGCCTATGGGGAGAGTGGCTACTTGGACGGTGATTTGGGTGATGATAAGAGGCTCAGTTCTGTAAGAGAAGAATTGGTTGAGAAAAGAGAGAAGGCCACATGACAGTAGGCCTAAGAACCACATCCTGAAGGTCCACACCGGCAAGGTTGGATCGTCGGTGTTGAGAACGGTGAGCCGGACTTGTTCAATTGGAGACACGTCATCGTCTCTCACGGGAAAGGGTGCTTCTTGGTCAGGGTGTTTGATGGTGGAGAACGGGGTTTCCACTTGAAGACTGCCCATTTTGAGAGTGGTGAGAAATGAAGAGAAGGTGATAAGTTTTAGCAACTGAAGTAAAAGACTTTATGAGTAGATACTGAGAGATATGCACAATATAAGCATACTAAAGTCTTGGTCTTCTATACCATATAATTGATAATAACGATAATAATAATAATAATAATATACCCATCATATCTTTATTTAAAAAAAAACCGGTGCTGCTATGGGCGGCGTGAAGAGGTGCAAGTGGGAATAGAAAGACTGGAGTTGTTTTCGTTTGGGATGGACGTGGACCCCGGAGAAAGCCGAGATTATGGAATGTTTACCCAACTTGTGGCACTGGGCAGTAAGTCAGAACAAGTGTCTTAGCCTGAAGATAAGTTTCCATGGTTTGTGACTGAATTTTGTTAGAGAATATATAAAATTAATTGAATTGGTCTCACGTAATAGTTTAAGTTATTGTGGTAAAATGATCATTTAATTGGTATCAGAGTTTTTATGACCAAATGGTCATGAATTCGAATCCTATCACCTACTTAATCTAATTAAATTAAGCACAAGATAAAGTATGTCTGTGTAAATTTCAAATTTAAAAGACTTTTATTTAAAAAGATGTGTTAAATAATATATAAAATCAATTGAGTTGACCTCAAATAATAGCTTAAGCTATTGTGATGAAATAGTCCATTATCAGATTTCCCTTCACAACTTGCATCACCTGTTTCCATTCTATAGTTCTTGGGTTCAAATGAGAACATAAAAGAGGTTTAATGGATTTTGGATTCCGCGATTGAGTCAACTTACTCTCTTAGTTCATAATTTGTTGGATGAAGAAAGGAAATAGTAATAATAGATGTTGGTTCCATCCAAAAACACTAGCTGTCTTTATGGAAGCAATAATGGGTTCACGTTCTTGGCGTGATTAGTCTCAACTTGGCTAACTCGCCGTGGGAATATTTTATGAAGATTCAAAGAATCCTAACATGGAAGAGTCAACTATTTCTTATATATATATATATATAAAGGAAAAACAGCGCCTAGATCAATTTACAGCTCTAGTGTACTTCCAAAGGAGGCTCTTGGAGGACACTAAGGCCTGGGGAAGGAGGCCTGCAAGAGTCGCGCACTAATTCTCCTCGCGGACAACATACTGCAAATGAAGCTCTCAAGGTCGCTATAAAAGTTTCCGGATACTTGCCACTAAAAAAGTAACCCCAATGAGTTTACAGTGTAGATCAGAGAGAATGTTAATAACTTCGAAGATATCCATCTCGGCGACCACTCTAAAGAGGCCGAAGAGCACCCCTCAAAAGTCAACTATTTCTTTAACCTGTTCTTAAAGTCACGTTATTGCTTGTTTAAGATACTTTATTCATTAATCACAGTAGTCGTTGTCGCGGAGTATGGAAATATACGATAGTATGCGTAATGGAGAGATTGTTTTCGATTCATTCATTAATCACAGCCTTTATTAAAATAAAACGGTTGGTAATAGGCAGTTTTAACTCTTGTATTTTATCTTTTTCAATCAAGAACCTCTCTTACTTCAAGTCTCTTCATTGTTGCATTCCTTCTTAAACCCCATATTTTCTTTTGATGACATAAGAGTGATGTATTTTTTTAATGGATACCTGAAGATAAATTGGTAGGCATAAAAATATTTTTGGTATTTGAATTTCACATCATGCTTCATTTGAACAGTTTACCATTAATTTTTTTTAAGTTAGTGTTTAATTTTTACGAAATATCTAATATCATGACTTCTATTAACAACTCCAATGAATAAGGCTTTTCGCTTTAGAAAGTTTGAAAAAAGGATGTCAATTGTACATAACATTTTTATCATTCTACAAATAAAATATTTTTATGACTCCAACATGTGACATTTTGGTCATAAAAGAGTAACCTTTAACCTTTTTGCGAATTATCTTATATCAAGACTTCCATTAATATTTTTAACATTTTTTTCAAATACTAAAAAAATCCAAATTGAATGTCATATAAATTTTTGTTACATTAATAGGCATGGCACAAGAGATTTTAATCTAATGGATTTAATTTTAGGTTGAATTTGATTTTTTTATATTTTAAACTTTGAACATGTTCCAAATTTAAGTTTAATGATTCAACTTGCCTGAAACCTAGTAAATTTTATATAGAAAACAATATCATTTTGTTAATATAAAATATCATTTTAAATCAAATATATTGTTTAGAACTCATCTAAGTTTTTTTATAAATAGCAATCCTGAAATAGATGAAGAAATTTTGTTCTCAGTTTGGGTTGTATTGCTAACTCTCTTCTTCTTCTTCTTCTTTTTTTATTATCCAATATATCAAACCCTCGATTATTTTGATGTAGTTGAGTTTTAATCATATGACCGAGTGAGAAATCTATTTTAATGCTAAATCATGAACGCAAGGTAGGACCTTTAATGAATTTTTGAGTTGTTTTATTAGTTTCATTTTCCGGGTTGTTATTAAGAACTCTTTTGATCTTTTCATTTTAATTTCTTTCTTGTGATTTTCACTTCCCTTTCTTATTTCTTATTTTTTCTTATTTCTTATTTCTTATTTTCCTAGTTGTTCTCATTTTGTGTTATTTTTTTGCA
>JANIHY010131564.1:0-12282 GCA_027479065.1 Erythroxylum brevipes
CAACATAGATTAGGAAACAAATCTCCTAATCCTTACTGAACTAGGAATCTAACCCTATCTGAGGATCCCTTATTTTTGGGGATCCTAATACACATCCTATATTTGATATTTATCTCCTATATTTGATATTTATCTAATACAGTATCTATAAAACAGATTCTCACAGAAAGTATGTGTTAGATATTCTCAAGAATGCAGGGTTAACTTGTTCGAAAGGGGCAGCCACTCCTTTATCTCCTCAGTGTCGGTTTGATGATGTTAGCTCTCCTTTACTGGAGAATCCAGATAGATATCTGAGGTTAGTTGGGCGTCTCCTTTATCTTAGTTTTACCAGGCCTGACATCACTCATGCGACTCAGCAGTTGAGTCAATTTGTTCAAGCTCCTACTGAGCAACATTGGATGGCTGCTATTCATGTGCTCAAGTATTTGAAGAAATCTCCGTCTACAGGTTTATTATTTCCTTATAACAATCCTTGTTCTTTACAAACTTATTGTGATGCGGATTGGGCTGCTTGTCCTTTTAGTCGGCGATCCTTAACAAGTTTTTATGTCTTCTTGGGTGATGCTTTGATTTCTTGGAAGACTAAGAAACAAACCACTGTTTCTCGCTCTTCTGCGGAGGCTAAATATCGTTGTCTTTCTACTACGGTTTGTGAGTTGCAACGGATTTCTTATGCCTGATTTTTGGGTGTCCGTTTCTTTTCCTATTTCGGTATGGTGTGACAATTTGGCTGTTGTTTATATTACTACTAATCTTATTTTTCCTGAGAGAACTAAGCATTTGGAGATTGATTGTCATTTGGTTCGTGATAAGTATAAAGAAGGCTTTGTTCTTCCTCAACATATTTCTTTCAAACTTCAATTGACATATATGTTTACTAAGGCTTTATCAGTTCCTGTTTTTTCTTTTTGTTTTTGTCCAAGTTGGACTTGTGTGATTGACACCAAGCTCCACCTTGAGGGGGGCTGTAGAATTTCTTGTATTTATTTAGTAGAGTGTTGTTGTGTACTGTGTAGATAAACTGTAGATATTTGTACTGTATAGATACTTTAAATAGCTTTTGCGTTTTGTAGTTCTAGTTGCTGTCGTTTTTGTATAACTGAACATTGATGGTATATAAACCATCTTTTCTCTTTCTGTAAATATGAAGTTACAGTGATTACGATTATCACTTTACCAAAACAGATTAAATCCCTAGGTTCTCCAGATTTTTCATGGTATCCGAATCCAAAGCAATAACAAAAATATGTTTCTTGACTCCTCCTAAGAGCTGGAAATTTACAAGACCTGTTACTATGGTCAGCTCTGTCGGTGAATCCACCTTTCGTGTGTCCTTTAAAACTCCTTTCGACCATGCCGACATTGCAGTCTCTAATTTACTCGTGTTATCAGAAATGTTTTCTTCAGTTTCAAGCGAGATATCATTTCCACCAGCTCCTCTCTTTTCCACATCCAATGAAAAATTGAAATTCAAAGGTAAATCATGCAAGTCTCTTAAGGAACCTTCTAGTGAATCTGTGTAAAATGAATCATTTCCGTCATCACTTTTTTGCCGATGGGGATGCCTTGGCTTACAACTAGCTATTCGAGAATCGAGATAGGTATGTCTTGCAATTCTCAGGCCACGAGAATATGTGAATGTTCTTCAAGCCATTTTGTCAGCATTTCGCCCAAAGTCGCTTGTCAGCAACAAGCTTCAGAATAGCATCGACAGTCGAATGTTGATCACGGGAATCAATAACACCACCATTAGCAAGTACTTAAGGATGATTTGATGCAATCAGGATGCAATTAAGAAAACTTAACCTAGAATAATCACAGCCTCCATAGCAATTGGCAAACCATGACCTGCTGCCTGCTCAGAAAGAACAACTGTAATAGGTTTCCAATAATAAATGATTTCAAAGAGAAAATACTTGTTAGTGCACGTCAATCAATGCAAGCCCAAATGGCTCAATAAAAGTTGGATTGATGAAAACACCCTAGAATACTTCAGATCAGTGTGCTATATCTAAACAGTAATATCCCAAAGCGATTAAGCAAAAAACATTACAAAACATGTTTACTGTTACAGAGAAAATACACCACAGATAAAGGACTAATTAGAATCAGCAAAATGTAACAGTGAGACTTGGATCCTTAACATGCTCATTCCTTCAACATAACCGTGCATTTGATTTATCTATTGGTGCTAGACTGCCTAATAACTTCAAACAATTAATCAAAGATGGTCAATTAACATCGACAACAAGCATAAGGGCAATACAGACATCTTCAGTAGTATTATGATGATCAAGTTCTTAAAAGAACAACTGAACGAGTACAAGATTGCATAATTTTCTGATAATATATTAATCAGACTTTATTATCACTATATTTAACTTTGACTTAATGACATGATGGTAAAATTTTTTATTTAAGTAAAATATAATTTCTTCTTCATGATGTTATAATCAATTTTCAAAATAAATTTCCTCTCAGTGATGATAGTCTGAAACTGAGCACAAACGATCACAATCTCTATACCATTCCCATTAATGTATTTCTTTCCTGCCACCTTCTATCGATCTCCCTCTCTTTCCCCACTTCCTTTGTGATTCCTCACAGCTCATGGAATCTTTTCTTCTCACACACCCTAATCTCTATTGTATCGATGCTCTCATGGAATCTTTTCTTCTCACACACCCTAGCTAATCTCTATTGTATCGATGCTATGTAATTTTTGCCGTTTCAGTTTTTGCCAATCAAACCCAATTCATTATAATTTCCACAAATATAAAGAAATATCAAATCAATCGTATATTCTTTACAAATTTTCAAGCTCTAACCCTTTTGGTTTCACTGTGTTTTGTGGTTGCTGTTATTTTTTCAGAAGTTGATCTTTTCATGTCTGTCTCTCATGTTTTCGAACGAGATGTTGGATACTTTTGTACCAAGTCATTTAATCTTCAGGAGGTTAATATAGGAGAAAATAATATTAATTCCTTGTTTGCGAATTAATGAAAGCTTTTTTGGAGAATTTTAAATTTTAGGAAAATTTTTTAAAATGTCTTAAGCTACGTAAGAGGTTTGTAATTTTTATCCTAAATTTAGTTTCCATTCATATATCATTTACAAAAATCAGTACTAACTAAACTCATTAATACGTTTGGTAATGTTAGGATGAATTATTGCTTAAGAAGTCAAGTCTACTCTAAATGTAAATAAACGCAAACTGATCACTACCAGTGCATTTATATCTAAGAAAGGATGATTTTTGCTCCACATAAGAAATTTTACACAGGAGGCATAAACATTTGTTCAAAAACTTCGTTCTGATGGTGATCTCTTAACGTGTATGTTTGGTTGATGGTGCTATTTCATAAAAAGTTGCCGTATTGACCAAGTTCGTGCTATAAAAGTTGCAGTGTTATTATGGTGCTACATGATAAAAGTTGCAATATTGACCAAGTTGGCGTAGTGACTTGGTAACTTCGATATAAATGCTCTGATAGTGATCACTTTTTGTGTATATTTGGAGTAGACTTGAGTTCTTGAACAGTAATTCATTAGAATGGTGCTATAAAATTCTTGTGGCTGTTCATCATTTCTTCAAAAAGCACCAAGAGCACTAGTCGATCAGTATAATATGAATATGAGGTTACAAAAAGAAGTGATTACTATGATAGTATTATTATTACCATTACAATGGTGGAGCTCCCATGGTTGTTTGGAGCAGGAGAGAGCTGCACTGTTGCAGCTCCAACATTCCTTCAATTACCCAAACGGCACATTTCGGTTTTCCAGCTGGAAGTTGAATATTGATTGTTGTGAATGGTTCGGAGTTATGTGCGACGACACAACAGGGCGAGTCAATGAGTTGCAGCTTTCGTATGTTAGAGATGAGAGTTTAGGAGAATGGAAGTTCAATGCTTCAATGTTCCTTCCCTTTCAACAACTCAGAAGTCTTGATTTAGAAGGAAACAACATTGTCTGCTGCGTTGAGAACGAAGGTGGTACTTATTTATGTTAATACCACACAAACACTATATGATATCACAAACTAATACCATTCTCTCATTTATATGTTATATATGTGTAAGTTGGACGGATTGTTATGTCTTACCAATTTAATTCAACTTATTTTATTTTATTGAGCAACTTCTAACATGCAAGTACTGCAGGTCTTGTAGGATTACAAAGGTTGAGCAATTTGAAGGCTCTTTATTTGGATTCGAATGGTTTGACTAATAATATTTTATCAATGTTTCAAGGATTTCAATTTCTCAAAAATTTGTCATTAGCTGATAATAAATTGAGTGGATCAATTTATATGAAAGGTACATCTTTCTTTTTCTTTTTCTTATAAAATATTAATTTATATTTTATTATATTATTAATTACAACTGACAACGTAATTTCAATGTTTAATGCATAATAATCATGATAATTTCTTTTTTATTATTTATCAGATTTGGTCAACATAACCAATTTGGAGGTGTTACGCTTAAGCGGCAACAATATTGAAAAGTTTGTTTCTTCTAAAGGTATAAATTTTGACAAAATTTGAATATTTTTTATTAATCCTATTTTCATTTTTTAAGATATCATTCTTTATTATATTTAAAAAGATAAAAGAATATTATTACAAAAGCCAAAGGAATTCCAAGAGTAATCTTGGTTCCTCGCAAAGGAAATCCAATACAAAGAATGCAAAAAGAAACAAACTTTTCAATAGTTAAGCCATCAGTTTGTTTTTCATGTTGATGTTAAGTTTGTGAGAATAATACTTTCTCTCTGTTGTTTATGTACGTACGGGTGATAGATGTCCAAAGTTCAAGCAACGTAAGCATCCTTTGGCTTAGCAATGGCATTTGTATCGGAAGTAGCTTTGAACTACAATCATTAAAAGCATTCAAAAACCTTAAGTCTCTTCATTTGGAACTTAATAATTTCAAAAGAGTACTATTCCCACAAGGTAACTAATGTTTATAATTAAACATTTACTTATTATTATGCATTTATTATTTTCAGTTGTTAATTTTTCTTTGTCTTTGAAATTTGTTATGCAATATCAGCGGCTCTAAATAAATTAGAAGAGTTGTTCTTGGATGGTTCTGACATGGATGATAACTTCTTTCTATCACTTGGAACACTTCAATCTTTGAGGCTCTTGTCCTTGGAGAATATGTACTATGGGACACCTAACATTCAAAGTAAGTAGTAAATCCTTTAGATTTGCCCTACAAATATGTTGCATCATGAGTAATTTCTGCTTTAATTTGTTAATAATTAAGGACGGCCTAAATTTAAATTATCATTTAGAGTTACAAAACATGTAATGTTTAGAAATATTGATAATTATAATTAATGATTTATTATCATTTTATTTTAAAAATCCTTAAAATATTGACAATATTATCTTTTTGTTTTGTAGTTTTTGTAGGTTTACCCCATTTCAAGAACTTGAAACATTTAAATATGAGTTCCATTGTTGTGGGCACTAGCTTCCTCAACACCATTGCAAATTCTACTTCACTTGAATCTTTAAAGTTGACAGATTGTGATCTCACTGGCAACATTGATGGTATCCTTTTTATGAGTAAACTTAAATTTTGAGAAATTATTATTTTTCTCTCTATTATCTAATGTTCTCTCAATTTATTTTTAGAGTTATGCAAGTTGAAGAATCTTCAGGAGCTTGATCTAGGATACAATAATATTAATGGCACGTTGCCTCTTTGTTTGGCGAATTTGACACTTCTTCATTATTTGGACTTGTCCTCCAATCACTTCATTGGAAATATATCTGGATCTCCCTTGAAGAGTCTCACTTCCATTGAGCACCTACGAATTGAGAATAATCAATTTCAAATTCCAATATCACTCTCTCTATTTCTCAATCATTCTAAACTCAAGTATTTATATGCCGGTGGAAACAAGGTGTATGCAGAAAGTGGTGGGCCTGATAATAATTTGACTCCTAAGTTTCAGCTACAAGAACTTAGTTTGTTTGATAGTTACGGAGGAGGGATATCATTTCCCAGATTTCTACACCATCAGCATGATTTGAGATATCTTGATCTTTCTAGTATTCAAATGAGGGGAGATGGATTTCCAAGTTGGTTATTAGACAACAATACAAATTTGGAACAACTTATTTTGAGTAATTCTTCTCTTTCAGGAACGTTGCATTTGCCAATTCATCCTCACCCAAAATTGGGCTACTTGGACATTTCCAGCAATCTATTTTATGGCCACATTCCTAAAGAGATTGGAAGGTATTTTCCAATGCTACACATTTTATACTCGGACAGAAACAATTTCATTGGAAAGATTTCGGATAGCTTGACTAATTCTTCTCTCTTAGAACTAAGCTTAGGTCACAATAACTTATTTGGAAAGATACCAGAATGGATTGGGAATATGTCATCTCTTGAATTGTTGGATCTGTCAAATAATAACCTTTTTGGAAGCCTACCCTCAACGTTCACACCTCCAAATGTTGTAAACATCCATTTGTCCCATAACAGAATTGAAGGACCATTTCCAGATTTACTTCCCAACTCTACGGTGGCCGTACTAGATCTCAGTCATAATTGCTTAACTGGCAACATACCGAGCTCAATCAAGAATTTGTACAAGTTGAGATGTCTTCTACTAAATCATAACAATTTGGAAGGTGAAATACCTATTTATCTATGGAAGATGATGAATGAATTAATGTTTGTTGATCTTTCCCACAATAGGTTTGATACTCTCTCGCTCAAGAACGAAACTATCGAAACTCCTTTTAGGGATAACTATTATGTCCTCGTTCAATTTAATGGAATTCTTGAATTGGCAGAAAAAGGAAACACTTATCAGTACTACACAAGACGTATGTTTACCACTGGCTTCACTGGATTAGATCTTTCTAGTAACAATTTGACATGTTCAATCCCTTCTGAAATTGGAAACAAAGAAGGTATGAAGATGTTGAACTTATCTCACAACAAATTGACAGGACATATACCATTATTATTTTCAAATATGACGGCAATGGAGAGTTTGGATCTATCCTACAATAACTTGAATGGAACATTTCCTCCTCAATTAGTACAGTTAAACTTTTTAGAAGTGTTCAGTGTGGCTTACAACAATATCTCTGGTAAGACTCCGGAAAGAGTTGGACAGTTTGTAACTTTTGAAGAAAGTAGTTATCGAGGAAATCCTTTTCTGTGTGGATTACCGCTGCCTAAGAATTGCACTCCAACGGAATCGTCAATGACAAAGGAGAGTTCAACAGATGATCCTGATAATGGTTTCATAGATATGGAGATTTTTCAGATAAGCTTTTGGGTTACTTTCACCATTATATTGATGGGAATAGCTTCAGTTTTATATATAAATACTCACTGGCAAGAAGCATGGTTCTATTTTATTGAGTTGATGATCACATCATGCTACTATTTTTTGGTGGATCATCTTCCCTTTTTATTTAAAGTTGGGATTACTTATCTTCTCTAAGAACATGTTGCTCAGTTGTACTTTCATTTTAATAAGGAGATGATTTCAATAGATCTTTGTTAACGTACATTAATTATGTATGTCTATTTTTCCAATCTTGGAAATGTTAATTTAAAATCTTAATCTACAGTTTCATAAATGGTTAATTGGGAGTCAACGGAAAGATGAGAAAAGTGAGTTACCCCAAGCATTGATTAAACACACCATGAACTTAAGAAGTTTCATTGGAATATTTCATGGGGATGATGATGTACTATGTAAAGGCTACTACCATTCTCCATTTCACTTATGAAATGCCTTGGATGGAGTAGAGGTTGTCCAATGGACATTTCGGGTAGTGAAGAGTCCATTTTTTGAGGAGTTATCTGCTTCAAATCAAGGAGTTTGGTGGAGCCTAAAGCAGATTTGGCATTAAATAGATGACATAAAAGACAACAAAGGCCATAAGGTAACTATGTTTCAGTCTATATAACATGAAATCACTCACCCAAAATAATTCTTTTGAATGATTAGAACTGTTTGTCTCTACATTAGTAAGAATTGACCTGCAACATATTAACAGACCTATATATCATTTTCAACAGAATCTCCACCATTCCCTAAATTTTTATCATACAAATAGCCCAATTTGTTCCAAGTAGAAGAATGGAAATCATGTTTATTTGTATTCTATGAGTTACTATGTGAAAGAAATATAAACTCTTCTGCTCTATGGCTTCTTTAAATCCCATGGTTGGGGTGCCAACTAACTTATGAGATACATATAACAGAATACATATCGGTTACCAGTTGGAAAGATTGGATGTACGTAAAATTTATAATTTGTTAGCTTGGTATCGTTCCATCCAGTTCTCCAACTTGAGTAAGAGATGACAAATCTAAGCAGATTTAGAACATAGTGATTTATTCTTTGCTTTTGACAATCTCAGCTTGATTTATGCTTTGCTTATGACACTCTCTGCCTGTACAAGGAGCATTGTCTAAATTATCACAAAGAAACATGATAAGTTGTCTTATCTGTGAGATATTGGTGGCGTGTCAAACCAACAAAAATAAATTCATACTCTAGAACACTTAAGCGAGTAAAGTGGTGAATAGGGTCGAACCACAGAGACCAATGCAGTAATTATTTATTTGTGTGAAATCAAAAATAAAAATAAAACAGATGAAAATAAAAATAATGAAAATAATTGATTTGGGAATGATTGATTTTAGAACACGAAATTAGAGCACGAAATCACGTCGAAGGAAATTAAAAATAAAGATTGAAAGCAATATAAAGAAAAGCCTAGCCAAGGTACTCTCCCGTTTGATATCGTAATTCGATCATAGACTCAAAAAAATGAATTTCGTTCATTCTTATAGACAAAGTTATAGCAGACAGTGAACAACACGTATCAACCAATCCATTCATAATTATTCGATAACCCTGAGTAAAGCTCCGCAGAATCGAAAAAGCCGCAATCTATTTAGGCCGAATTATTTAATCTCATTAATTTCAATAATTGAAATTAATTCATCATTTCGATAGACAACAATCACGGATTAAATAATCTATTCAGCAATTTATCATCAAGTCAATCAATTAACAAGCCTCATTAATCAACAAACTCAACAATAATAAATCGATTAAAGCGCAGAGATTAAATAAACATAAGAAATAAACGACAACAATTAAACTAACGGAGTCTCACGAACTACATGTATCAAACGTAAAGTACCTTGTCTAGATTAAAAACTTAGCCACACAAAATACTATTCACTATCAAGTAAAGCTGAAATTGACAAATTAAAATTGAAATTAAACCTTCATTGAAATCCTAATTCACGTTCTTCTCAAGTGATGCCCACTATCGTCCACTGTCTTCTGTTGCTTCCCCTTTAATGTCAAAAGAATTAATCCCAAGTTGCCGCTGTCTTTGTTCTGTCGCAACTCTTCCTTCCTAAGTTGTCGTGCGTTGTCCACCCTAGCTGATTTTGATGGTGGTAAAATAAATCTCTCCAGCTTCTCTCAACGAACCAATATATCTGTATCTTCCTAGGAGCTTTTTATATGAAAGAAATAATAACCTCTAGCTTCCAAGCCAAAGTTGCCGCAATCACTTCTCTCTTTTTTTGGTCTCTTTCTTTCTTTTTAAGGTTCTCTCTCAAGTTGCCGCCATCCACTCCTTTAGTCATCCCCAATCCCTAGGTTTTGCTCCTTTCCTTTAAATGAAGTGGACCCCTCACCTTTAATGGTCTTAATGGACAAAGTGGGCCCAATTAAAATGTCAAAATAAAACTTCAAGCTATAACTTGACTTAGTCAACAAAGAGGGCTGTTATTGAGGCCCAAATCCCAAGGCAAATTCGCAGGTAGCCAGCACTGCGTTACCTTCAACATGGTCATGTTGAAATCTTCAATTCCAAATTCGCCAATTTCACTCCAAATTGCATAACTTTGGTATTTCATCACCTAGAACATACAAAGACACTAATTAACATAGAAACACAAGCAAAACGTCACAAAAGCCTACCAAAAGAACATAAGACACAAAGACTTAACATGACAAAATGCAAGTTATCATTGTTGTATTTCATAAAATGCATGCTCAGTTAAAGACGTTGTGACTTGAATTGTCAGTATAAAGTGCTTCCACGTAGAGCTTTGCTTCGTAATTTCTGATTTTGCAGTAGAGCTATGCTCTGCGATTCTGTTTGACTGAGCCCTATGGGCCAATATTTGTATAAGTTTGTGATAGGCTCTCAGTCACAACAGTAAGGAAGAATGTGATTCTCATGCATATTGTAATGATCTGCAAAGCTGAAATGAATGATAAATTGTTATGATCTATTTGTTATACTTGGCTATGTGGATTGTGAGATTGTATGATATACCATGTTGTACGAATATTTGGAGTGTATATATGATCTGAATGAATATATGAGAAATATGTGGTATGTGTGTGTAATCCAGTGAACTCATCAATGATGGTTCACTCATTGAGCTCGCAAAACTCATAAAAATTGCAACATGATTTTTCAGGTACAAGACAAGAGACTTAGTGTTTATTCTGGATTAGAAGAACATTTTGGACTAAGTTATAGCTCAAAGGTCTGTCAGCTGACATAAGAGAGTTGTAGCTTTTATTTTGTAGATTTTGCTAGAACCTGTGTGAAGTTTTGTATATATTCGTCTAATGAAGATAGTGTAAATAGTTGTGAATGAATGCATTGAATGGTTTTAAAATTTGATAACTTTTGATTATGTTAGATGATACCATATGTAAGTTGGAGCTGTTTTGCTCTATCATGCCATTATCATAAGATATGTACTTGAATGTTCCTAAATGTTTGAGCATGTACCCTATGGTAGTGGGATGTTGCAGGCTATACTATTTTTTTGGGGCATACTAAGCATTGTGTATTGCACACATATGCCTCGACTTGCAAGAAACTTTGCAAATGGACTAGGTCATTGTCCACTTTCATCAAACTTTCCATAATATTCACCACCTTTATTAGACCTCATTATCTTTACTTTTCTTTCTAATTGCCTTTCTATCTCATTAACGAACATCTCTAAGATGTCTATAGATTGAGATTTTTCATGCCGCAGATAAATTTAATTGTATCTTTAGAAGTCATCAATAAAGTTAATTAAATATCTTTAGTAGCCCCAAGAAGGAACGTTGAAAGGACCACATATGTCAGTGTGTATTAATTCCAGTAATTCATTACCTTTTGTGGCTGAATGCTTTGATATATGTTTAGCTTGCTTGTCTTTAATATAATCCACACATATATTTCAGTCAACAAAATACAGTAGACGTAAGATTTTATTTTTTACTAACCTCTATACCCTTTCTTTTCATATATAACCTAATCTTTTATGTCTTAAAAAATAGAACATTCATTTTGTGTACTACGTTTACTTCCTATAATATGGTTTACATGAAGCAGAGATGCAGCAAAATCAACATCTAGATTGAAATGATATAAACAATCAAGTAAAGTACTAGAACTATAATAGTACTTGTGTTTATACAATGAAAAAATACTGTTTCTAATCTTAAATTGAAATTCTACGTCATCCAACTTTGTAACAGAAACTGAATTCCTAGCATATTCAGGAATATAAAGACACTTTTCTAGATTTAGGTAACATCCAGTGTCCAAGATCAATTTGTACGTCCCAATCCCTTCTATTTGTGCCTTCAATATGTTCCTTATATATAATGACTTTTTAGTTTTGTTTATGGATTGGATTGAAATGAATCCCTGTTTAACATGTGACATATGAGTAGTTGCACCAAAATCTAACCACTGGGTATTATTAAGCACTTCAATAAGATTTGATTCAAAATATATTGAGACATAGTATGTACCTTTTTTTTTCGAACCAAGCCTTTCTTTTAGGGCAATCCTTCTTGAAATAACCAGGCCTCTTGCAGAAGTGGTGTAGCGCCCCCTTACTACAGGGTACCCACCGGAACACCCGGAGGTCATTTCGGCACATATCCTACGATGAGGGCACGCTACGATCGATCACTACATTCCCTTCATATGGCATGGTAACAATTCACTTAAAGCATCATAAGAAGATCACAATATTCAAAACCAACTTTTTCCTCATCGCATCTCACAAAATCGAAGTCTACATTGTCTTTCAACATTATCCATATGTACATCACCAAAAACCTAATACAATAGTACTACATGAGTGAGGAAAGTACATCAAAGTTATCTAAACCACCCAAAAGGACCCCAGCTGACCGACCTTTGAGCCATGACCTTTCTCACCAACCACAAT
>JANIHY010131794.1:0-12223 GCA_027479065.1 Erythroxylum brevipes
AAAAGACGGGAGGTGTTACAGAAAGGAAGATAGGAATTATAACTGATCAAATGTAGTTGAAGGTTATGAGACAAATGAGTTAAGATTTGAGAGTTTAATGAAATCATTTTGGTAGCTTATTGGTTATGCTGAGAAAATTCAAGTTTGCATAGTGCAAAATTTCAAGTCTTCCATAAGGGAAAATTTCATGTTCTGACTTTAGGGCAAAATCTGGAATGATCTAGAATGAATTTGGCAAGTTGTCTCTATGGAAGTTGTAGCTTGTCTTTCTATCATTCCAACGCTACAATGTATGAAATTTTTGGATATCGGAGTCAAAAGTTATATTCCTTATAAATGGAGAAGCTCAGGAGTATAAAACGTATCATTTGGTGATGACGAATTGTCAGGTGATGACATGTTGTCTAGTGAAGACATTTCTTCTGATGAGGACGTATCATCTGGTGAGGACACTTCGTCTGGTGAGGATGCTTCGCCTGGTGAGGACGTATCATCTAGTGACATCATATCGTCTGGTGATGATGTCATATCGTCTGGTGCACTGTTTATCTGATCCTATCGTCGGTCATATTTTTGACCTTGTATACGATCGAGTTTGTCTTCTAGATCTTCATGAAAGTTGTAGATCTTGAAGTTCTCTTTCAAACCGTCCATTAATTTGATTTCTCTAGAGAAAACTATGCCAATTGCAAGATATCTTCTGTGTACTATTCGTAACCTCTTCTAATCATTGTTCATATTGTATTATCTGGTCCAATTCTAGTCCTTTGAATGACAAAATCTCACTTTAATGTCTTCATGAAAGATGTGGATATTGAAGTCCTCTTTCGAATCCTTCAAGAATGACCTTGATCTGATATCCCTAGAGCAAGTTATGCCTTTTGTCCCAAAATAGATTCAATATGATTAAGGACGGAACCTTGTTTGATTTCCTTCGGCCAATCTTTGTTATTCGACCTCCAAACGAGATAAAGCTTGTGTCTAAACAAACTAGAGCCATAGAAATATAAATGATCTGAAGGAATAGAATTTTAACCTAGTACCTTAAGACAATAGATTCCTCACACATTGTTCTATCTCTCCACAAAAAATTGATTGCATTCTGAATTGATTGGAAAAAGGGTTTGATTAAAAGAAAGTAAAGGAATCTGTTGGAATAGTATGAATTGATGTTATTTTACTGAACATGCTTTGACATTTTGAATATATCTGGATCTGTAGGGTTCCAACTGAGATGATTTTCAATGTGGAGTAAACTAGAGGCATAGGTTTACAAATTATATGAAGAGGTCAAATTTTGTTTCAGCCTCCAAGATGTTCAATATCTGGATGGAATTTAAGCATAGAATATTTTTTTTAGTATAAGAATGATAAGGAAAATACAGCCCGACACTTATAATATCAAAAAATGAAGATGAACTGAGGATGACTATTGAGGGTTAATTGGAATAACCATACATGGTAACAAGTACAAGCACACTTTTTATGACTTTGAATGTTGGGCTTCGGAAGTAGGGTCCAATAATTAAGCCTGAAGAATCATTGAAAACGTGTATAGGAAGAGTAAGGAAATTCAAGAAACTCAAAGAATATATGCTCTATTTCTCTCTGTATATGCGGGAGTATTTAAATGTTTATAGAAATGAATTGGAATTAGTTTATGATAAGCAACAAAGATTTCAATGAGGTTGTGATGCAAAATGATTTAAATGAATTGTAAGAATTGATGAAAAATGAGAAGAAAAGTATCAGATGAAAGATAGGAATTTACAATAGAGAGAAAGTTGAAAATGGTTTCAGTGCATGCATCAATTTTCAGTGTTTGATATAAACTTGATTTTAAGTTGTGTTGAGAATGATTTCAGATGATTTGGAAGTGTAATAAAGTGGCAAATGTAAGTGTATAAATCTGGGAAAAAAATGAAAGAGGTTGCTCGGTCAAGAAGAGAAGAAGACTACTAAGGGTCATAGCACGATCTCGACATCACTTATGAAGTCGTAGAACAGGATTGTACATTTTTTTGGAAAATGATGGTTTTTGAACTTCGTCATTCAATTTGATATAACTTCTTCACCCGATGTTCAAATGAATTGATTCTTAAACCGATATACTTATAAGACATCGATCTTTATTTTCCACTAAAAATTAGAACCATTTGAAATGGATTGATTAAGGAATTTAATATAAAATTATGACTGTACTAAAGTGTGATAATTGGGATGATTTTTCTGAACATATAGTATTTTGCATATATCTTGATCTATAGGTTCCCAAATGGAGTGATTCTTGATTTGAATTAAACAAGAGACTTAAGGCTTCAAATTTCTAAAGAGATTGATTTCTAGTTTGATGAGTTATAAAGTAGTAATGCACTCAAATCCCAACTATAAGCGTATTAGTTATTGTAGTACGGTTATCATTCCCTTGAGGATCTATACTAAGCACCAATTAAATTATTTTCCAGATTTTTTAAGTTAATAACAAAAGAATTAAAAGTTGAGAAGGATAAAACAACGATATTGAAATCACCAAGACAAAACTAATATGTAAGAAATGGAATTGTGTTTCTCAAATTTATAAATTAAAAGCTCCAAGGTTATTTCAACTCCTGCTAAATACATATGATTTCTATTATTCTACTACCCCAAGTTTCTTAAGAAGTGACTCTTCTCTCTCAATCTTGAATTACCTACTCTGTTTTATTGTAATGCAAACTCAATTTGAATATAAATGAAACAAAGATGAACTGCATAACTTTTGACGAATATAACTTAGACACTAATCTCTTAGCATGCAAGTTATATTTGTACGATTTGATTAAAAGAACTCAACTCTCATTAAGATCTAAAAGACAAACTATTCATAAGAATAACAACCATACATAGCAGAAGTTTAGAAAACAATATTCACCATAGAGTGTGAAACAATCTTTGAATAAGAAACTAAAAAGCACACATAACAGATGAACTAAAATTTAAATAAAAAGCAAATGTTCATATGCCCTGAATTACAAAATTATAGAGCTCTTATTTCTCTATCTTCTTCCTGTTTTTCACCTTGGTTTGTTTTTCATACCTCCCTTTTTTTAATATTACTTTGCCTTTTTCCATGATTGTCCACGTCCACTGAATTGTTGTAGCTTTCCCCCCATGTTCTCGGACGTTAAGGATTGCTTTTATGTTAGGCCCCGAATTTTTTTTATGATGTCATTAAGCATAAATTGTGATAATTGCGTAATTATGCCTTAGTTTTATTAAGTGGGTAAATTAGTGGATAATTTGGGTTTAATTGAGGCTTAATTAGTTATAATATGGTTTAAATGAGAATTAAGCAATAAAATGTGTAAGGGCATTTTTGGGAGGATTGTTTAAGTTGGATAGGTTAAGCTTTGCTAAGAGGGGTATTTTGGTATTTACCCTTTCTTTAGGTTTAAGAGGAAGAAAAGAAGAGAAGAAAAGAAAAGAAGAAAAGAAGAAAAGGAGAGTGTGCCGTCGAGGGAGAAGAGAAGAGAAGAAAGGGATTTTCGATCTTTGAAGACTTCCGATAGATGTGAAGCGATTTTTGGTAAGTTTAGCTTCCTTCAAACTTGTTATGGTTAGATTTAAACCTAAAGAATGATGAATGAAGTAGAATCGGTGGTTTTAAGGTTTTATGGATGTTTTTGAGTTGTTGTTGGGTTAGAAATGTCGAATAAGACTTGATCTATTGTTTAGGTGTGTTGTATTTGAGTTTGGGAAAGGATTGAAGCTGGAAATTTCTTGAAAATCGAGTTTCGGAGTCGTTCTCCAGGCCCGCACGTCGCGACGTGCGTATGAACACGCCGCGACGTGCGTGGAAAGGGAGCAACGTCGCGGCGCACAATTTAACATTCACCGCGACGTGCGAGGAAGGCCTTTATTGCGACAAGCGAGGATACACGTAGCGACGAGCGGCCCGTTCACCGCGTCGACCGAAGCTTCGGCTTGGCGAGCGCCCTGTTTTCCAGCAAAGAGAAATTTTGATATTTTTGGGCATATCTTTTGGTGTAGATGTCCAATTGAGGTGATTTTGGATTCGTTGTGAACTAGAAATAAAGGGCTACAAGTGGTATGGAGAAGGGAAATTTGGAATTAGCCTCTCAGGGTTCAGGATTGTAGGAGGAAGTCGAATATAGACAATTAGTGCTTTATTTTGGCTTTTCATATTTTCTTGAGATATTGATTAATTTGAAACTTGGTTTATTTTAGGAAACCAAGCTGATCCGATTCCATCGCAAGAGGAAGGAACGCAATGAATCGGATTCTCGAGCGATTATAGGTGGGTAATATATTTATGGTTATTGTGTGTATGGGCAAAATGCCTTGTGTGTGCTTGCTTGCATGTTTGTGATATTGCTTGTCTTGAATCATGAAAACTATAGCAATGAATTGTGTTTTGATTATGAATTGCCTTGAAATCATTATGGAATTTCGAAAGAATGAAAAGAATGAAAGCTTTATGCTTTGAACACGAAACGAATGGATATGTGCTTTGTTTGGGTAAGAGAGTTACGGATGGAGTCACGTGCACGTTGACATAAAGCCTTCTCCCGGCTGCCCGCTTGAGGCAACGAGATCCTTGAGAAATCGGACTCGGATAGTTTACGGTATAAACTTCGGTTTATCCGGATCGTTTTACGGAACTCTCGAACCATTTGTGTGCATTCATGATTGATCTGATGGAGATGATGCATACTAATTGTTATGTTGAGAAACAGAAATTGCATGACATATGTTTATATGAATGCGAATCATTTGATGAATCTTGCCTTGCTATCGATACATGTATATTACTTGATTCTGTGGCTTGTTGCCAATGGCTATAAACGTATATGCCACTGAGCTTCGCAGCTCAGCCCATTACTCTCCCCTCCTCAAGTGCAGATCAGGACGATAGTTGACCTTGCGAGGCCTCGGAAACTTCCAGCTAAATTAGGAGCCTTTTATTAAGTTAGTACTTTGGGCGCTCGTCGTCGGTGTGACCTGAGGGGCCACCTCGGGATTCGGGGAATCCGGGACCCGGGCCAAACACGGACAATATCGAAGGGTGGAAATTCATACCCAGAGGGCTCTCCTCCCCCTAAGACGCGTCTTCTGAATACTATTCACTGTTAAGCGCTCAGTCACAACTCGTAATAAGACGGATAATAATGGGAAAAGATTGTGTATGAAACTTATATGTGCATGGATTAAATTGTGGACTGTGTGACAGGCGAAATGCCTTATATTTGTGAATTGGAATGCATGTGATTACCGAGTATGTAATTGAATGAAGATGTGAATTGGTTGTATATGCATGAATTGGGTGAACCATCGATGATGGTTTCTTATTGAGTTCTCAAACTCACCCAACATTGTAATTATTTTTCAGGAATCGAAGAGTACCCCGTTAGACAAACGGGAGTATGTCAACTACAAAGAGTCAGAGTAAAGGGGTCAGGATCAGTTCGCGTCTGCATAAATGTCAATTTGGATTATGTGTAAATTTGTATTTCCGCATTTTTAGTACTGAAATTGTATTGGGCCCGATTGGGTTATGATTATATGTATATGAACTGATTTGATTATTGAAATAGTGTTTGATCGAAAATGTTTTCGTATGAAAGTGTTTTTGTATCGCAGGCCCGAATCGTTTATTGATTTCCACGCACTCAACTGTTTTGGAAAAGAAAAATGCATTACCGAGTTTTTGAACTGCATTGATTGCTCTAGCATACCACCCTCGCGGGTCACAGGCTCGAATATCACAGTCGTTGTCAGGTTCGGGTCTTGCGGGAGTGGGATGCTACAAGACATGTTAATTGGAGTCTTAAAAACCGTCCTATATGCCCAAAGGGCATCATCAAGCTTGAGAGCCTAGTCTTTCCATTTGGGGTTCACCGTATTCTCAAGAATGTCTTTGATCTCTCGATTTGATATTTCAACTTGGCCATTTGACTGTGGGTGGTAGGGTAAAGCAACCTTGTGTCGAATTCCATTTTTGATTAAAAGATTACCCAGAAGCTTGTTGCAAACGTGGATATCTTCATCACTAATAATGGCCCTTCGAGTGCCGAATCTTGTTAAAATATTTTTCTTGAAAAATTTGAGAGCAACTTTGGCATCATTTGTTGGTGAAGCTATGGCTTCAATCTATTTTGATACATAGTCTAATAGCAAAAGGATATAGGATTTTCCACAAGATTTGGGGGATGGTCCCATGAAGTCAATACCACATAAATTGAAGAGTTCTACCTCAAAAATGTATGTCAAAGGAAGCTCATGACACCGTGAGATATTTCCCATTTGTTGAAATTGGTCACATGTCTTAGTAAAAGCATAGTTGTCCTTATGAAACATAGGCTAATAGAAACCAAATTGAAAAACTTTTGTTGTTGTTCTTGTTAAACCAAAGTGACCTCCATATGGTGATGAATGAAAATGCTCCAAAATTCCTAAGACTTCATCTTCTGGGATACATCTTCGAATCACTTGATCAAAACCTCTCTTGAACAGTAAAGGATTTCCCCATTGATAAATATTTGCATCAAATAGGAACCTTTTCTTTTGGGATGAATTTAAATATGGAGGAATCAAACCTGTTGCTAAATAATTCACTACATCTACAAACCATGGATACTTTTCATTGACTCTGAATAACTGCTCATCTGTGAAAGTCTCTTGAATAAGTATTGATGGCTTTGATTCCTCAAGCTCTAATCGCGATAAATGATCGACAACTACATTTTTTGTCCCCTTTTTGTCCTTGATTTTCACATCAAACTCTTACAAAATCAACACCCATTGAAAGAGTCACCGCTTGGCATCTTTCTTTGCAAACAAATATTGGATTGCTACTTGATCTATGAAAATCACAACCTTGGACCCAATGATGTATGATTGAAACTTGTCCAAAGCAAAAACAACCGCTAACATTTCATTCTCTGTAGTAGTGTAATTTTGTTGGGCGTCATCCAAAGTTTGGCTAGAGTAGTAGATAACCCTGAACACTTTCTCTCACCTTTGCTTAAAGCTACTCTTACTGTGAAGTCACTCACATCACACATAATTTCAAACAGTTGTTGTCAATTAGTTGTGATCATCACAGGAGTTGAAATCAACTATTTCTTGATCAACTCAAAAGCCTACAGGCATTTCTCATTGAACTCAAATTTCACATCCTTTTCCAAAAGATTGCAAAGGGGTTTGACGATCTTGGAGAAGTCTTTGATAAATCTTCGATAAAACCCCGCATGTCCAAGGAAACTATAGATACCCTTTACATTTGTCAGTGGAGGAAGCTTTTCAATCGTTATTTTTTTGGCTCGATCCACTTCAATGCCATGAGGAGATACTTTTTGACCCAACACAATTCCTTCCCTCACCATAAAATGACATTTCTCCCAATTGAGCACCAAGTTAATATAATGACATCTTTTCAACACTAGAGGCAGATTATGTAAAAACTTATCAAATGAATCATCAAAAATAAAAAAATCATCCATAAAACCTTCCATGAAATTCTAAACCATATCAGAAAAGATAGCCATCATGCAATGTTGAAATGTAGCAAGAGCATTGCAAAGATTAAAAGGTATGCACCTAAATGCAAATGTGCCAAAAGGATAAGTAAATGTGATCTTTTCTTGATCTTCAAGTGCTATGGTTATTTGGTTATATCCAGAGTACCAATCTAAAAAAAATAAAATGCATATCCTGCAAGTGTATCCAACATCTGATTTATGAATGACAAAGGAAAATGGTCCTTCCTAGTGGCTTTGTTTAACTTCCTATAATCCATGCAAACCCTCCATCCAGTGATTGTCCTAGTGGAAATAGTCTAATTTTATCATCTTCAAATACAGTGAATCCACTCTTTTAGGAACAACCTGAGTAGGACTAACCCATGAACTATCAAAAATTGGATAAATGATTCCAGCTTTAAGCCACTTCTGAATTTCATTCCTAACCACTTCCTTCATTGCTGGGTTCAATCTTCTTTGGGGTTCAATGCTAGGGGTGAATCACTCCTCCGTAAGAATTTTATGCATTACAATAGAAGAACTAATTCCCTTAATGTCTGAAATTGACCAACCTAATGCATTTTTTAATTCCTTTAATGCCCTAAGCAATTTTTCTTTTTTTAAAGGAGTCAATGAAGATGAAATAATGACAGGAAAAGTTTAAATAGCACCCAAGAATGCATATTTCAAATTTTCAGGCGAGGGTTTTAAATCAATCAATAGGTGCACATCTTTCACATCACCAACAACATCAACATTAGTTACACAAAACAATGGCTCGATTTGATCAAAAATTTTCAAGCATTCAAAAGAATTCAATACCATCATAAAACAAGCATCATCATCATCCATAGCATCTTTTCTAACCATACCTTTCAAACATCTCAATAATGGGTCTTTAGGTGTAAGGGAAGGAAAAGATGTTACCACATAAGATGATATGATATCCACTCGGTTGCAAGTTCGTATATCACTTGGATGTTTTAGTGATTTGTATGTTGAACCTTACCTTCTCGCTATTTACATGCAAGGTTAGTTCCCCTTATTGCACATTAATCACTATGCCTCTAGTAGCTAAGAATGGTGGTCTCCCAAGTATGATTGGGATCTCCTTATCTTTTTCCATGTCAAGAACCACAAATTCTGCAGGGAGAATAAAATTTTTATCACAAACAAGAATGTCCTCTATAATACCTTGAGGATAAGTGAGAGAACGGTCGGCTAGTTTGGAGAAAAATTATCGATGACTTGACTTCTCTTAATCCCAGCTTTTGGCAGATGGAAAGAGTCACGAGATTTATGCTTGCCCCTAAATCACAAAGCACTTTACCCAAATATATATTGCTGATCTCATTCGAAATTGTGAAGTTTCCTAGATCTTTCAATTTTTGTGGCAACTTTCTTTGCAAGACTGCACTACATTTCTCGGTCATCAATACCTTCTCATAGTCTCCAAACCTCCTCTTTTTGGTAACAATGTCCTTGGTGATTTTTACATAATGCAGTACTTGCTCAATAGCTTTAATTAAGGGAATGTTGATCTCAAGTTTCTTAAAGACTTCAAGGAATTTTATGAATTGATCATTGATTTTCTTCCGCTAAAATCTTTGAGCATATGGCAGTTTGGGGATGATTTTTGTTTGTAGTTCTGTTTCTAGTTTCTTATCCGAGTTAACTTCCTTCTCAACTTGTGCAGGTGCACTTGCTTCTTCACAAGTATTCTTTCCTTCGTTCTGGTTGGATTTATTAGAGCTCTGTTCTTTAGGTTTCACTTCTTGCAATTCTTTTCCACTTCGAAGAATGATGGCCTTACATTGCTCTCTCAGGTTAGTTTCAGTATTACTCGAAAATCTCATCTGATTCAAATTTTCAATAGCATTTGTAAGTTGTCCTAATTGAACTTCCAAACCCTTCACTAAAGTCCCCATACTGGTTACTTGCATCTTTAGCTCATCCATCTCCTTCTCATTTTTGTGGAAACGATTCCTTGTCTCAGTTACAAAAGTGTCAATCATTTCTTCCAAGGAAGGTCTCCGGTCTACCGGTGGTGGTCTATATCCAGATGGGTAGGGCATGTTTCTTTAAATACCATAATTATATTGCTCCTTGGAGTTGTAGTCTTGACCATATTGATTTCCTATAGGTTGTAACTTAAATCCCAAGTTCCCGTGGTTAACAAACTGGGCTTGTTCCACCCCTCATCATTGTCATAGATTGAATGACTAGTAACTGCCACCTTTTCATTTTGTTTTTCCTTTGACATGAATTTTGAAAACTGATTGGATAGGGCCTCCAATTGAGCAGATAACTGAGTTACTTGGTCCACTTCTAAAATTCCTCTTTTTCCATTAGTTCGTTCGGAGGGCCACTGATAGCTGTTCGAAGCCATATCTTCTAGAAATGCATATGGTTCTTGATATGTTTTTCTCATCAGAGTACCACCTTCTGCTGCATCCACAATGGTTCAAGTCTATCCATTTAACCCGTTGTAGAACATTTCCACTTGTACCCACTCTTGATATCCGTGATGTGGGCACTTTCTTAAAAGATCTTTGTACCTCGCCCAAGTTTTATGCAATGGTTCCAAGTTATGCTGTCTAAATGTACTGATCTCTGCTCTTAACTTCGCAGCTTTACCAGGTGGAAAAAATTTAATCGAGAATTGTTGTACCACCTCTTGCCAAGTTTGCATTCTATCAGCATAAATTGAATGAAGCCAATTCTTTGCTTTGTCCCGAAGAGAAAATGGGAACAAAGTGAGTCTAATGTCATCTTGTGTTGCCCCTTCAGTCTTGATAGTGTCACATAATTCCTGGAAACTTGCAAGATGATCATTTGGATCCTCCATTGGTGCTCCTCCAAACTGATTTGTCTGAACCAAATTGATAAGTACAGGTGAAATATGAAAATTTTGAGCAAGAACATTAGTTCTTTGGATACCGTGATAATTGTCCACCACTGTAGGTTAGAAATATTTCCTGATAGGATATTGGTGCAATTGTTCTCGTTCATTTCTATTAGCTACACTGAGTCTAGCCTTTAACTGAGCTAATCTTTGAGCCATTTCATCCCTCTCTCTTTGAATTCTCTAAAGTTCTTTTGCTTGATTTTCCATTTTTTATCAACAAATTGACTTTATTGTTCTTTCTAACCCTGGGTCAAACTGTCTTTCTTGCCCTCTAGTGGTTCGGGGCATACAATCCTCTTACAAACAAGCTACGCAGGAAAACAAAAATGAAAAAAGAAAAAGAAACAAATAAGTTGCTCTAGGGATAAAACAAAAACCAACAAGTAAATATCATTCATCCCCAACAATGGCACCAAAAACTTGTTCGTGAACTACAAGTGCACGATTGCCGAAGTGAGTAATAAATTAGTAAGAACTTAGTTGTGTTCATAGGGATTATGAGAAAGTTCAATTCTACATAGCTAATGGTATTTGAAATCGACTTGAGTGAAATTTTAGGAAATTAAAATTAATGTAAATAAATTTTTTTAAAAAACTTAAATAAATTTCTAAACAACTACCTAATTTACTGTGACCAAAATTACTATGAAAATGACAAATTTGTGCAGTAACTAATTAAGAAAAGATTGCAACAATTGACTAATTAAAAGTATTAACTTTAATGGGGAATGACTTTCTCTTAGGGAATGATATTTTTGTCAACCTTAATATTGAATTAGCTATCCTCCATAAATGAAATATCCTAACTTTGTAGGTGAATTTTAAGAGTAATTGATCCCCTTTTCTTAAAGATGAATTAATCTATCCACTCTAGACGTCACTTAGTAATCCTTTACTTAAGTTTTTCCTAGAGTTTCTTAAGTTCCAAACCTTCAATTTTCACCTCCAAAGTTTCTTGGGACTCCCAACTCACAAGAAAATCCTAGCAAATCTTCTAGCAAACCTTCTTAAGTTCAAAACCTTCAATCTTCTAGCAAAAATTCCCTTTTTCCAAAGACGAATTTATACTAAGGAAATTTTCAATAATCCAAAGGAAGAGCAATAAACCCAAGAAAAAATCAACAAGTATATGACTATTGAGTCATGGATTCAGCAAAATTCAATATTAAAGTATCAACAAAATATCAAATCCCTAAAAGAAATTAAGAGTTCTCGCCACAAGTCATCAAGCCAAGTAATTCAAAAATATAAACCTTAGGCAAACTCATGAAGAAATAAAAAATAAATGAAGAACAAAGTTTTAAATATGTAGCAGAATAAAAATAATCTCCCTTCTGGTGAATGGTGTGGAGTGATGTGAGGCTAGATGCATTGAAGTTGTTGGCTGCATGAGTGACTGGTGGTTGGAGTGTGGAGCTAAGTGGAGGCTGTGGTGTTTCTATGAGTGAAATGGAGGGTTGTGTGCATGAGTTGGAGCTTAGAAAAGGGTCTTTTGCATAGAAGTGTTGCTTGCGTTGGTTGGTGAATGGATGGAAGCTCCTTGGTGAGTGGAGGCATCTTGGCTATCTTGCGGTGAAGGCTTGCGTGAAGACAACTTGCGTTGTTGAAGTTGGAGCAGAAATATGAAGGCTTGTGCGTATGAAAGGAGAGTTGCTGCTTGTGTGGAAGTGGTGTGTTGGTGGAGCTATTGCGTTAGGTGGGGACTATTTTTAATTGGGGAGGCATGGAGAGTTGCTTTTGCAAGTGAGTGGAGAGTTGCGTTGATGGAGAAGTGGGGCTATGTTGTTGGTTGGAA
>JANIHY010131808.1:0-12221 GCA_027479065.1 Erythroxylum brevipes
GGACAGACACTGGAAACGTGCATCACTGAGCCACAAGATTCGCAACTAGGTGCGACCAGTTCAGTGGAAGGTGGTGGTGGTGGATATACAACGTGCATTGAATTAGAGAAAGGACCTTTATTAGGAGGAACCCACCGGGGTACAGTATTTGGCTTTGCTAGTTTTGCATTATGAGTTTCTTGTTGCTTCGTCTTTGTTTTGGCCATAATTGGATCTATAGCAGGTTTTGCATTTTGTGTAGCTTGTCTCCTAGGAGGAGGGAGCACCACTTTCTCAGGTTTCTGTCTGCCAATTGCAACACTTAACTTCTCTGGTGGAGCCTTGGGTTCTAGCTTCTTCTTGGTTGTAGTGTTTTCTGCATCACCTTTATCTTCCATATCCTTGAATTCTGCATCTGTATCTTCACTTGCTTCATTTGTTGTTTTGGCACCCTCCACACCAGAGGCAACCAGAGCATAATCTAACTTAGTATCCCCATCATCCACAGTGATGTCTTTCACCGGATCAAGATCATAATCCCCTTTGTCAATCACCCTATACTTCACATCATCAACTGCAATATCCTTCACTGCATCAACAATAAAGCCCACAGTGCCATCCAGTTTGTGATTGCTTTCATCAGCTGCACAGTCTTGGAATGAGTGAGGTTCCACCTCATCCTTCCAAACATCTTTGGAATCCATGTCAACAACCGTATTGCCAGCATTGACGTGAGTACCATTATCACCCCTTGTTTCCTGTCCATCTATTAGATTCGTGAATATCTCATCCACCTCAAAAAATTCCTCGGGTGAAGCAGATTCTGTCTCATTCGCATCTTCACCAGCCACAACCGTAGTGACATTAGCCAGAGCAGCATCAGCATCCACAAAAAGAACCTGACACAAATATGAGTATGCATTTATCAAACCTTCAGATTCAGAAAAAGGCATGGAAAATCACAATTATTTACCTCTGCCCTAAATTCCTTCGGAAATTGGTCCTTCGCATCCCACATTGTGTCAATTTCATCCCGACTGAGAATCAGAATATTTGCCCGCACAAATGCTGTATGGAACATAACTCTGAACATTATCTCTTCTCGGACCAGATCTTCATCCAAATGGATGCACTCAAGTACAACATCACCTTGAATGCGGCACCGAATATCTATTTTGACCAGCACACACTCTTCCTGCAGATGAAATTTAGGAGCGATAACTCACATTGTGGCGAATTATACCCTAATTGAAAATTAGATGACTTGAGTATCACCTGTGTGTAATGGCGAACATGTTTTTTCATCTTTGAGGTAGAGAATAGAAGTTTTGAAGTTCTATTAGCTGTTTTTAGAGGAGCCTGACCATAAATGCGAACAACTGGCCTACAACCTTTTCCCCCTTCAAACAATGGAAGGGCTCTAAGCATCAAGCAATCTAGAAACAAAGGTGTATCTGATGGAGGCCACTCAGAACCAAAGCTTCTTCTGGAAATATACTGGAGATATCTATGTTGAGATGGCTGTGGATTTAAAGGGGATAAAAGATGAAGAAGTTCCTTAGGGGCCTGCTTGTAGACCATTTCAAGAGTCTTCTGCTCTCCATTGTACTGTTTCCTGTACAACAAAAGACCAGCAAGCATGAAAGCAAGCACAGGCCATCCTCCTCTTTCACAGTGCATTAAAAGCACATTTTGCTGCCCCTCCAGTGACAACCAACTTTCACTTGATCGAAGGAAATGGTGGATCATCTCCAGCGGCAGCGTAGGACAACCTTCATATTGTCGGGGGTATTCCATAACTGTCATATCATATTGGGATAATATGTCTGAAATCTGACTCCGCTTGTCCCCTTCTCTAAAGTTAAACACCATAAAGGAAGCATCAGGGAAATGGTCTTGAAGTTGTGCTACAATACCACCCACGTACACTTTGTACTCATCTTCATCTAACACATCACTGGAGAAGCAACAGTCAAAGACTGCAAAACAATGAATTTGATAAAATGAGACAACCTGCGGCTAGTATTCCTCTTGGCTGTTTTTCATAAACATGAATTCGTTTTTACACAAACTCTTAGCTGAATCAAAATTCTTGAAACGCAATCCAATTAATCAACTTTTTCCAACCACTCCACAACTCTGCTTAAGCTTACACCTTCTTGCCCCAAACCCTAACCCCAAAAGAATCCCGGAAACCAAATACTAAAACCCGACAACACTGCAATTCTAGACACATTTGCTTCATTGCATTTCCCAAGCATACAAAAGGGAAAAAAGTGTTAATGGGGCATTGCCATTGTCAACGATTGCCAAAAGGATCTCCAATTTGAGTTCTCAAAACCCAAATTATCAATTAAATCGCCAAACCCACATGAATTCCCAGAGGGATGAATAACAGGAAGTCAAAATTCAGAAGCTAAACAAATAATGCAGGCCAGAAAGCCATATAATGAAGCAAGGCATTACACATTTTCCATCCAATTCCGCTGAAACATGCAAAATTTAGGAAAAACAAAAAATGGGGTACACCTACCATAGACCCTCTCAGAGATTTCGAGAAGCCGATCCGGTGGTTTCCGGTAAAAGAAGCGTCTGAACAGCGCCATGCGATGGCGCTGTTTCTCCGCCGATTGAATCCAAACCGTTGATTTGGAATACCACCCAACGGATCACAACTTGACCTCAAAAACACAACTGCAGATCCCTGGATTCTCCAACTCAATCAACCCAATTCCAAACCAAGTATCCCATTATGGATATATCATTAAAGCTTACAAGAATTAGAGAAAAATTAAAAAAGAAATTAAGGACGCAGCTCAGGGAAGAGAGGGAGAGAAAAGGAAAGTTGGCCACGCAATTGAATAATCAATCAGAATAAGTAAAACCCAATTCCCATCAGAAGAACATTAAACCAACCCGACGCAAAAAAAGAAACTTCATTAACAAATTTTGCTACCAATAATTGAATAATACACAATGCAAATGAAATGAGGAATTAGAGAGAGAAAGAGAAGCTTGATTGAGATAGAGACAGAGTACAAGTGACAGTAAGGATCAAAGTGAAAGCGATTAGGAATGAATTTCGAGAGGAATGAAGTTTTACAAAAGATTTTCAGTTTTTACTTTCTATTACCAAACAAAATTGGACAGAGAGACAGAGGGGGAGGAGAGAGAATCGCAGTGGACTGAATAAGAACGGATCCAATTTCATTTTACCCGATTCAACCTCTTTCAATTTGGACCATTGACACGTGTCAGCACGCCGACAAATATTTTATTACATGTCACATACCTTTTCTAACATTTTCACATTCTCAACACCTTCCCTCGGCACGATGTCGTATGGGTTGGGTCGAGTGTTTGCCTTGTCTTGATAGTTTTTTCTTTTTTTTGGGATGAAAGGTAAATAGTATATCGAATTAAAAATATGTGTACATTGATTCCCGGGGCATACCCTGATCAAAAGTTATAATCAAAAAGACATCAAATTTTTTGATACATCCGAAATATCAAAAAGTAATAAGTTCTATGGATACAATTAATTTAAGATCCTATATATAACTGTTTTAATTTTAGAGATTACATCTAACCTCGTAGCAAAGGCAAACTCTAGTTGTATAATATTCCTAATCTTTCATACCGTGTAAATGGTACATATGAGTGCAAGTCTAGCAGCTTTGCTTCTGAGACGTGCTCCAATGTAGTCTTTCCAAATCCATTTGATAGCACCAAATAGCATAGACAATTCAGATCACTCCCAACCATTCTCGGATAGCATTCCAAACTTCAACTGTAAAAGAGCATTTAAAAAATAAATGGTCAACAGTTTCTATTTCAACATTACAAAAGTCACATGTTCGGTGTATCTCCAAAAATATTAGGTTATCCTTTGTTGGTAGTCTATTCCGAAGATTAAGCCAAGCAACAAAAGAGGATTTTGGAGATATGTATTGCTTCTATATAAATGTCATCAATGGTCTTCTTGTATGCTTGACTCTCAATAATTCATAAATATTATGTGATGAGAAGATTCCATTTACACACAACTTTTGCATGCCATACTCTATTTCCCTTCGGCTTCCCAGTTTTTCCATCAATTTGTCCCGAATTAATGCCAGGTTTTTCAACAATGGTGAGTCACGATTGTGGGGTTTCCAGTCCCAAATTGATGTGTCCTTCAAATGCACTTCATGAATCCATCTTACCAATAATGAATCTACTTTGACATGAATATTCCATAGCACTTTGGCCAACAATGCCGAGTTCCATTGCTTACAATTTTTCAGTCTCAATCCACCCTCATCTTTTAGAATACATATATTCTCCCATGCCACTCTAAAGTGTCTACCACCTTATAGAACACTCTGCATATGGAGGTTATCCTCTTCAAGATGGTTGTTGGGATGGGGAATGCTTGGAGCCAAAAAGAAAGCACCCCTTAAATGATAGAATTTATAAGTTCAATTTTGCCCACACATGATAGGGATTTACCATTCCATGCATTGATATAGGCCTCTACACATTCAAGGAGCACATAAAATTGGGCCATCGAGACCTTCATAGGTATCGAAGGGACCCCCAAATATCGAACAGGAAATTCACCTGTAAGGTAATCCACCATCTGCATGATATTCTCCCTCTCATATCCACATACCACCGCTAGGTAAATATTATATTTTGACACATTTACCTTTAGCCCTGTCACCTGTTTCAATTCATTCAACACCTCTAATAGTATGCCTATAGAAGTGGCATCACCTCTAGAAAAAAACATGAGGTCATCCACAAAGGCAAGGTGAGTAATATCAAGTTGTTTACACTTCGGGTGGAAGTGAAACTGAGGCCTTGCAATTCTATTTTTTAACAGTCTTGAGAGATACTCCAGCCTAAGTAAGAGCAGCGTGGGTGACATTGGGTCACCTTCTCTCAATCCCCTTCGACCTTGAGCATGCCATGTAATCCTCTATGGATTGATATCGAATATGTAGTAGTAACACATTCCATAATCCACCGTATGAATTTGGTAGGGAATCCTAAACCTTTCATCATATCCTCAAGAAATTCCCATGCAATCATGTCATAGGCTTTTGTAATGTCTAATTTTATCATGCATCTTGGTGAAATTCACTTTCTAATATAACCCTGCGCTAGAAACACATTATCAAGTATGTTTCTAGCTGGCACAAAGGCAGCTTGGGCTGGACCTACAATTTTTCCCACAACCTTCACCATGCCCTCATTCAATATTTTAGTGATCACCTTGTACACAACATTCAAGTAGACAATTGGTCTGAAATCAGTACCTTCAGTGCTGCCTTTGTCTTTGGAATGAGGGTAATAATGGTGTGGTTTATATGTTTCAGCAATTGACCAATGATAAAAAAAAAAGCTCCTTCACAACTGAGATTACATCTAGCCTAACCTTTTCCCAGTGTTTTAAAAAAAAGCAGAAGTGTATCCATCCGGCCTCGGGGCTTTGTCATTGCCTATGTCAAACATAGCCCTCTTGATCTCCTCTTCCGTATTTGGAGCAACCATTGATTCCTGTGTCTGCTCATCCAAGACTAGTCCATTTCTGACAACATTTATATCTAACTTGTGCAAGGGAGCTGAAGTTCCTAGGAGTCCTTGGTAGAATCTCAAACAACAACTTGCCAGGTTCCATCCTCCCTAATGATGTGAGAAATGGTATTCCGCTTTCCTTTTTTCCTAGCTACTTCATAAAAGTATTTGGTGTTTTTGTCAGCCTCTATGAGATGCTTACATTTGACTTTTTATTGAAAAAATTGCCTCTCTGCATCCAGTAGAAATTCAGCCTGCTTCCTCTTAATCTTCACCTCTTGATTCAACTCAATATCTTTAGGCCTATTAAGGAAGGCCTTATATGATGTTTGGAAAAGCTTTGTGCCATTTTTTTTTTCCAAAAGTAAAATGGTATTACACAGGAAAAAATGTACAAAGTCAAAGGGGCATAACCCCGTGCTAATACCGCAGAAAGACAGAAGTCACATGTAGCCCTATACAGAAGACCACAAACCAGACTAAACAAAAGCCCAAGAAGGTCCCGAGGAGCAATAAAGAAAAGAACATGGGACTAAAAAATGCGAAACAGAATGCAAAAACCCAGCCAAATCATGAGAGCAACCCACATGAATGGGTCGGGGAGGCTATGCAGGAGGCCGACGTCGTATAAGGAGGAAGGAGCAGACAGCAAAGCCGTGGGTTGCACCAAAATGACATCGCTTGCTAATGGCTGCAAGCAACAAATGGCGACGTTACACAGATGTAGAGACCGCCCCATAGCACTGCAAACACGACACCGTGTGGGAAGGCGATGTCGTACTGTGGTAGAGGGTCCTGGGCACAAAACAACAACGGTAGCGTTTACGGGAGGCTAGGATCGCCAGCAAAACGACACCGTTTGGCAGGAGTAAGACGACGATGGAGCACTACATTTGGGAGCGGGAACAAAAACGGCATTGCATACCAGACAAGTCCCTACAGAAAATAATGCCAGAGGCCACAGAAGAGGCGGCAGTCCACAAAGCGCGTATAAAACCACGTCGAATAAGACAACCCAAACGACGTCGCACCAAGGTCTACACAGCAGCGCATCAGGGAATAGTGCAACAAGCGCAAACGGCACCGTGTCAGTATACGAGGCTGCAATATAACAGGGCCCCCTGCTCTGTCCTTACCAGTCATACCAAAGCAGCTATATGAAGAGAAATAGGGGAACGAGGCCCCCACGTACCAGTGCATGCGGCATGCAGGGGACGACGTAACCCTCCCAAACCGCTAGTCATCTTCTCCGATATCATACGTCGGCTTGGCTCTAATGCCACACACCCCAAACTTCCTGGACGGAGGCATGCAGGAGGCAGAGTCCGGTGCGATCCCCAGAAGTAGAGTTCTGTTAAGAACTTGCATGCAGCAGGAATCAGACTGCTCAAAAATCAATAAGCTCCACCGGGTACAGTCGGTACAGGATTTTATAAACATGGAGTTTAATCTTTGCGACAACATCAGTTCGGGCGATGGTTGCGGCATCCATGACTATAGCATTTCTGGTCTTCCAGAGGAGGTATAAAGAGGTTACGAACGCAAGTTTGGCTGCCTTGCAGCGGATGAGAGAGTCACGATGATTGATACGCAGCCAACGAATGGAACTCCAGAGGGTCGTCATAGCCCTTGGCATACTGAGCCAACCTCGGATAGAATCCAGACGTCTTTCGTGAATGAACAGGAGAAGAAAAGATGCTCTGTTGTTTCATCAGCCTCAACACACAGAGAGCACTGACGAGGTATATCAATGAACAGTAAGGTGTCCTTAGTAGGGAGCCAGTGTTGCATACAAAGCCAAGCAACAAAAGAGAATTTTGGCGGAATATAATGTTGCCATATCAAAGACATCCAGGGGCGAGAAGGTCATTTGTCGTGTAGGAGCTCATACACTTTGGTCGACGATAAGACACCATCAACACAAAGGGAGTGAAGTCTAGGGATGACCCTTACCCTGCCCCCCAGTAAATCAACCAAGGCATCCCGGATCATCGCAAGTCGTTTAAGTAGTGGGGAATCACGATTATGTGGCCTCCAATCCTAGATCGAGTTATCTCGCAGATGGTAGGTATGCATCCACCTCGACCACAGCGAGTTAGCCTCCTCATGACAGTTCCATAAGACCATCGATAGTAACGCATTGTTCCACGTTTTACAATTCCGCAGTCCTAACCCACCTTCTCTTTTCGGAGTACAAAGGGTATCCCAGGCAACGCGGTAGTGTTTCCCACCCCAGAGGAATAACCAACAAAGGGAAGTGATACGATCTATAATTGTAGCTAGTAGGGGAAGGGTTTGCATCCAAAAAGAGAGCACCCCCTGGATGACGGACTGAACTAGGGTCAATCGTCCTGCATACGACAAACTCTTCCCCTACCATGCCTGCAGATATGCTTCAACGGTTTCAACAAGAGACGAGTATTGTGCAACAGATATCTTAAGGAGGGCCAGGGGAACTCCAAGGTAACGAACAAGGAACACTCCTTCTGGGAAATCAACCATATCCAAGATAGCTTCCTTCGCAGCCCCTAAAACACCTCCGAGGAAAATATTAGATTTGGTAGGGTTGACATTTAAACCCACCACAGAACTAAGAGTCCGTAAGCCATCCACAAGGACCCTGATAGACGGGATGTCACCTCTGGAGAAGAGCATTAAATCATCAGCAAATGCAAGGTGGGAGATACCCAGAAGCCTGCATTTCGGATGAAAGTTAAAACTCCCAATCGCGGTCTTAGTTCTTAGGTATCGAGATAAATACTCCAAACACAACAGAAATAAGGAAGGAGACATGGGGTCTCCCTGGCGGAGGCCACGCTTCCCCGGAAACATGCCATGGAGGGAGCCATTAATGGTCACCGAGAAGGAGGCAGTAGAGACACATGTCATAACCCACGAGATAAACAACGGGGGGAAGCCAAGGCCAATCAACATTTCACGTAAAAACTCCCAGGACATAGTATCATAAGCTTTGGTGAGATCGATTTTAAGGAGGCATCGTGGCGAGAGGCGCTTGCGACTATACCCACGGACCAACTCCTGGGCCAAGAAAACATTATCTCTCAATCGTTTCCCCCCAACAAAGGAGGATTGTGCCAGATCTATGATACTATCCAATTCAGAAGTCAATCGATCTGCTAGAATCTTGGTGCTGGTTTTATAAACCACATTGAGGCAGGAGATGGGCTTGAAGTCGATCACTCGAGGTCTAGCATTCTTTGGGATTAAGGTAAGTGCCGTATGATTAATACGATGGAGGAGCCGGCCACTCCGAAAGAATTCCTGTACCGCAGTACATACACTATTACCAACACATTGCCACTATTTTTTAAAGAACTCTGACGTGTACCCATCCGACCTCGGCGCTTTATTGCTACTAATACTGAAAACCACCTTCTGTATGATGTCCGTCATAACAGGAGCTACCAGGCGGGCTTGTGCTTCCTAATCCAGTACGGCACCTTGAGAGACAATATTCAGGTCCACTACTGTACGAGGGGCAGTAGAACCGAGTAAGGTGGTGAAGTAACTAACAAGTAGATCCAACAATTCTGATAAGGAGGAAGTCTCTGACCCATCCTCCCTAGTGAGAGAAGTAATCATTTTTGCACGGCTTCGCTTTCGAGCTAGGGTTTGAAAATATTTTGTACTTTTATCTACCTCCATGAGGTGAGTGCAGTTGGTTTTCTGCGGATAAAACATCCGTTCCACATCTTGAAGGAATATGACACTTTGCCTAAGAGAATTAACACCGATTCTCAGTTCATCATTAGCTGGGCAACTAAGAAACTCCTAGTAGCTGCGGTTGAAATCCTGCTAGGCCTCTTAAACTCGAGTAGAAATATGGCTATATGCTGTCCGATTGAGTCACCTAAGGTGTTGGGTCCGGGATTCGGCACCGGGATTCGGTACCAAGTGTACCCCCGCGTACCCCCGCGGCCCACATAATTGGTACTGTCCTCTTTGGTCAAGGGTGAGGCCACGACTCGAACCCTTGACCTCAAGGTTTTATAGCTTCCACATGCTCGCCTCTTACCATTTGGCTAACTTTAGCTGTATCACTTGTGACAAGCTGTATCACTATTGATAGATTTGTATCATTGTATCACTCTTGAATTCATTTAGATTTGTTGAGAATTTGAGTTTTTTGGAGTTATAAGAGTTATTTTACTTATCAAAAGCTTTCATTTGGTTTAAAAACTTGATAAATTCTAAAAATTTTAAAAATTTTAATTACTGAAAGAATATTTTAATGACCAAATGAATATTCCAATCACCGGAGATATTATTCCAACAATCTTCTAGTGACTATTATTTCATAAAATTTTTGAAAAAATATTATAAATTATGATAATCATTTTTCCTTAAGAAGATCACTTTAAGAATTAAAATTCTCAGAAAGTTTGGGTTAAAATAGGATCAAGGTTTGAATTGTATAATTGGACAATCCTAACAAACCTAACGAGTACTAAGTTGTTAATTGAGCATAACTACTTGTAAATGTTATTAATTCTGATCTTTTCCTTCCTATTTTATAGGTATATCAAGAATGGGACCCATATCATAAGGTTTAGATTGATGAGTACATCAATTAGGCAAGTTCATATCTATCTCTCGATATTGAATCCATACCCTCAATCTAGTATGGTTCTAGATTGATATGATTGATAACATGTTAAGTCAAGATAGATACTTCTTTCCCTTTGCACATGTATATACTTATAAGTACTATATATATAGTACCTATAAGTACATACATATATATTTCTAATTTGAGTAGTCATTATCGTGGTATCTATGTGAGTAATACCATGATATCTAAGTACACAGATATCGATTTATGTACCTATATGATACTACATGCATTTACGATAGTCCTCACATAACTGACTGCCTGATTTAAAAAAATTGTGTGCTTGATATTTGGTTCATATGTGGATGTGTTTAATTATGATTATTAAGGAGTCAAAATCTATAAGACATGTCATCTAATGGTATTGTTAAACAATTATTATACTATGTTTTTATGCCCATAATTGGTATTAGTGTGTTTTGTTTGTTATTTTTGGTACTTATATTGTTTTAAGTGTATTTTTAGGTCTCAATTGCCTTTATGAATCAAAAGGAGAGTAATTTGGGGGCAATTGTGACATAAAAAGAATTGGAGTTATTTTGGAGACACATGCCCATATGAATATGTAAACGTTGTGTGAGTAACAAACACAACCGTGTATAGGACCGTATAGGGAGCTACAAACATGTAAAGATCTGAATATGTTGTCTTTACCCGTATGGAGATACACACTTATTATTGACAATTTTCATAGGTACGAAGGAGCCATTAAAACTATTTTCTAAGTCCTATATTTGCATCCATTAAAAATTTTCCTTATTTTCTAACAGAGATAGTCATTTCCATAAAAGAAGAGGGCTTTACTGAAGTTTTGACCTTCTTGGTTGAATAATAATGATTAAGCTCTTAAATATGCCATTAAGATCTTTGTTATAAGATTTCATTTGAAATACTAGCCTAATGGACCCATTTTGGTACCACCTATTAGTCTCTAATGGCACCCATGTGGGACTGAATTAGGTGTTGATAAATTTTGATAAAATAATTACTTAGTGTGTTGATGAGAAAAATTTATAAAAGATAAATATATGATATAAAATAATAAAATTTAACAACATACTTAACCAATAATGCCAAAAGGATAAGGGAAGAGAAACGTAAACCAATTTATAGTGATTTAACAGATAACTGTTGCCTATGTTCACTTTTAAGATTCCTTTTGGAATTCTATTATAACTTTTCTTTTAAAGCATATGATCTTTTCTTTGTAAAGAGGAACTTTTTACAAGGTTTCTTTACAATGAAGAGGAATCTAAATGTTACATGGAATATGCCTAAGTATAATATATAAACCCCCAATAAAGCTTACAACTTAAAATACAACAATAATAATAACAATGTCACAGTGAAAATCCGCTGAGATGTAAGATTTAAGGAGGTTCAAAAATATGCAACTTTTCTCCTAATAGGGTAAGAAAAAGGAGAAATGGTGAGATAAAAGTGTACAGATAAATTGAAATGAATTCATGAAATGGTTGTGATCTGGACCGCATAAGCTTGAGACTGAAATGGTTATGCGAATTTGGTGCTAAGAGTTTGGAAATCAGTATGATAAAATGGTAAGGGAAAAAGACAGACTGACAATTTTCTACTGATTGTGTATCGGGAAATTCTAGATTTGGTTGAAAAGATGTATATAGACACAGAAATGGTAACTGGATGGGTAAATAGATAGAGATACAATGGAGTTGTATCAACGATTTTGTCGTGTTTTGGGGACTGTGAATGCCCTATTATAGATTGTTTGAGGATATTAAAGAAATACGAAGCAATAAGAAGATGACATTGTATAAGCCAAGTGGACATGACCTTAAAAGGTCAAGTTGACACATGAATGCTATGGGAATGAAACTAGGGAAATGAAAAGAAAAAAAATGAAACAATGATAGTGATATGAAAAGAGTTGTCACATTTAAGTCGATTTACCGTTGGGAGTACCTATTGGACAGTAAAGTTGATCATGATTAATGAAATGTATGTGAAAGATACATGGAAATCATGGAGGAGATGATCAGTGAATGATTAAATACGTGCTTCTATGAGTGGC
>JANIHY010131877.1:0-12207 GCA_027479065.1 Erythroxylum brevipes
GATTTTTAGACCCTAAGAATTGGGCATGTGGCAAATGAATTGCCAAACATGCCTTAAGTCTTTAGTATAAAACCTAATTTCTTTGAATTTGGTCTTCCACGAAGCTTGCTCCCTCTTGAAAGAAATTCTCTTTTCCTCCTTCTTCATGGATCTCCTTCCCTACTTACTTCTTTCATTTCCTTCTGGTTACTTGCTCTATCCTTCACTTTTAACCTAGTTTTAAGCCTTGGATTTGAGAAGATTAAATTTGGTTGAAAAATGGGAGAAAACCGTGGGTGTGCTTAAGCTTGGAAATAGGACTTTTTTGGTGATTTTTGAAGGGTTGAAGGCTTGAATCAAGTAAGCTCTTACTCCTTTATGCTTTAAGTTGTTTGATTTGATCATTGATTAGAGTTATTGATTGTTGAGAAATTTATCAGTTTCGGATGATAGGGATTTGAGAATTTTCTTGATTTTGATTTGGGTATTTGAGGAATAATGGATTTTAGATGGATTTGAGTTTAGGGGATTATAGTTTAGAGTATATTGAATTGTTTTGGAGTGTTTTGTAATGAGTTGGATGGATTAAATATCAGTAGAGCTGGGAAATCTGGGTTTCGGGCGTGTTTATGGGTTTGCACGCCGCGACGTGTTCATCGCATGCCGCGGCGAGCATTTTCCCCTTCGCACGCCGTGACGAGCGGAAACGCACGTCACGGCGAGCGTTTATCTTTCGCACGTCGCGACGAGCCTAAATGGATACGCCGCGGGGAGAGAAGAAGCTTGTGCTGCGATGTGGGCGGGGTGGTCTCGCCGCGGCGAGCGATCTTATGCCGCGACGAGGACCCCAATTTTTCGAAGATGAATTTATTTGTTTAAGTGATGATTTTGAGGTTTTAATTCCTAATAAGTTGGTTATTGATTGATTTTGAATTAAAGACTAAGAATTGCAATTTAGAAGAATGGAATTTTGGAATTTATTTCGGTGGTTGTCGAAATCGGATGGCGATTGAATAGTGAATTTGATTTCGATTTAAAAATAGTTCCTATGTCTTGGAATTTGACTTTAGAGAGTTCGGAATTTAGTCAACTGAATTTTGGTATTAAGAATTGCTATGAATTAAAGTGAAAGAGTTGAATTGGGAAGATTCGGGAATAGGATCGAGAATGTCATAAACATGTATTGTACTCAACGCATTCGCTACATATGCATTATTGAATATTAGAAATTGTACAATTAGTAATGTTTGATTATTTTGATTGTTTTAGAGGCTCAAGCGGAGCGTCGATCTTCTGACATAGCTGAGACTTCCCGGCAGTAGCTCGGAAGTTCGGAGGTGAGTAGCTCGGAAGTTCGGAGGTGAGTAACCAAGTTGGTTTCTCAACCCTTATATGTTTAAGATTGTGCACTTATGCCATGTGGAGATAAAAGAATGATTATATGTGTTTGCTTTTGATTGATTTCGGACCATAGGTGTCCGAAATATTTGGAAATTGTTATAGAAGTGTTCTTTGTGAATAAATTGAAATGAATTGGTTTTAATGCAAAATCGGATATATGGTGTTAGGTTGTGACACAATAATTGCAAATTGAAACATGTGCATTCATGCATAAATGCATGATCAGATAATGACAGTTGTAACTGGTGCAACCACCATATTTTAGAGCTTTACGCTCAACGTAACAGGGCCTCGAGCCCAATGTAATTTTTAGAGCCACAGACTCAACGTATCAGGGCTTCAAGCCTAATGTAATTCAGAGTCACTGGCTCAACATAAATGAGCTCAAGCGCACGGTCACAACAATGTAATAAATGAAAAGTGTCACATGTGTATTATATATATATGAATGATAAATTGTGAACTGTGTGAAAGGTGAAATGCCTTATATTGTGAAATAATGATGCATGCGATATTTCCGAATACGTTATTGTTTGGTACTATGTGAAATTTCGTTAAATGTGTGTATATGCATGAGTTGGGTGAACCATCGATGATGGTTTCTCGTTGAATTCGCAAACTCACCCAACATTGCAATATTTTTCAGGACAGTAATAGTAGACTCTTAGTTCTTGAGTTCGACTTTTCCTGCTGTGTGAGCGCTGGCAAGAGAAGCATGGCTTACAGGTCGGTTAGCTGGGATCTTTTGGGGATGACCTAGTTAGTAGTTGTTTTAGGTCCTTTTGGATTTGTACACTCAGTAATCATGACAGAATTGTGTATTTATGGTTTTTAAGAAATGAAATGAGAATATTTGATGGTTTCAAAATTTAGTGATTTTGATATTGCAGTTTTATTATACTGATGCCATGTGGATTATAGAAATGATCAAACGTAGTGCACTCTCATTGTAGGTTATGTATCGAAATGACGTACGGACGTCCCGAGGCGTACCCTACAGTAAGGGGGCACTACAATCAGTCTAGATAAGACTGTGTCGCTTAGGGACACCAATGTGACTCTTCACATTGCCTAGAGGGTTGTCCCTTTCACGGATGAAGAGTTTTTGGATTCATTGGGTGATGAGGAGATGACGACCAGTCTTGTGCGTGGCTTAGTAGAGGTAATCTCCACCCACCTTTTTTTTAACAAAGTTCTTCATCTTAGAATCTAGCGTTCACCTCTGGAGTGTATTAGCGTTTTGATCGGTTGGATAAAGTCGCCCGATCGATGGACCAGGAGATTAAAGATCTCCTTAGCTAGGTTACCATTTTGAGGATGCAACTTTCTGAGATGGAGGAGGAGAAGAACAGAGCGATTGCGTCGAGGGACGAGGTGGAGGAGGAAAAGAAGAGAGCGGTTGCCGCAAGGGACAAGGTGGAGGAGGAAAAGAATAGAGCGGTCGTCGCAAGGGATGAGTTGGAAAAAGAGTATCGAGCATTGCAACTCGATAATGAGGGCATGAGGGAAAAAGTTCTCAATGCCAACGTTAAAGCTAATTTGGAAAAAGAGCTCCGTTCGAAAGTCCTCCGTAACTGCCAAGAAGCGGTGCTGCATAAAGTATGGGCTGAGAACAAATTGTTTGAGCTACAATGCTCTGTCAAAGAGCAGAGGGTTCAGGCAATCAAATGATGGAAGAGGCGGTATTTAAATGATGAATGCAAAGAGTTTGCTTGTGATTTGGCTCTTTCCATCCTGAGAAATTGCCATGGTGTTCTCTTCTCTAATGGGCCAGACTGTCCTTCGTTCGAGGACTTTGCCGAGCTAATGCTTCCCTCAGAGCTCGGCCTTTCACTCGAGGAGGTAAAGGAGATAGCTGAGAAGGAGGAAGAGACACTACCAGATGAGCTGCTGGACCTTAGTTCAGATGAGGAAGAAGAGCGAGCTTATGGGGGTGTCTCTCCAGTTGCTCCTTTAGACCCTGATCCTGTCTCGGTTGCTTTGCCGACCACTAAAACTACTCCTCCCTCCGATCCAGCTATTGGTACTTCTCCCCCTACCGAGGGGCCAAAATGATTTATATAATAGGACCTTCAAAGCTCATCTGGTCGGGCTTGTGACCAGAACAAATATATGAGTAAATAAAACCTCTTATTTTTGTCCTCCGTTGACTTTTTTATTATTGATCGGTAGTGAGGTTTAAGAGAATCATGGCTGAACGATGAGAAGGAGCCTGGCCAAACGAGGGGGAAGGCTGAGCAATCCGAGATTACTTTCTTGGCATTGCCTAGTTCCAAGATCCGGTCTTGGTAACTTGACCGAGCGATGTTGAGGCCGACCGATCCAAGATTTTTTTTTGGCATCGCCTGGTTCCAAGATCTGGTCTTAGTAACCTGACTGAGCGATGTTGAGGCCGAGCGATCCAAGATTGGTTTCTTGGCATCGCCTGGTTTCAAGATTCAGTTTTGGTCACCTGGTCGAGCAATGTTGAGGCCAAGCGATCCAAGATTGTTTTCTTGGCATCACCTAGTTTCAAAATCCGGTCTTGGTAACCTGGCCGAGTGATGTTGAGGTCGAGTGACCCAAGATTGTTTTCTTGGCATCGCTTGGTTCCAAGATTCGATCTTGGTAAGCGATGTTGAGGCTGAGCGATCAAAGATTATTTTCTTGACCCCACCTGATTCCAAGATTCGGTCTTGGTAAGCGATGTTGAGGCCGAGCGATCAAATATTATTTTCTTGGCACCACCTGGTTCCAAGATTCGGTATTGGTAACCTGATCGAGCGATGTTGAGGCCCAGCAATCCAAGATTGTTTTCTTGGCATCGCCTGGTTCCAAGATTCGGTCTTAGTAACCTGGTCGAGCGATGTTGAGGCCGAGCGATCCAAGATTGTTTTCTTGGCATCGCCTGGTTTCAAGATCCGGTCTTGTTAACCTGGTCGAGCGATGTTGAGGTCGAGTGATCCAAGATTGTTTTCTTGGCATCGCCTGGTTCCAAGATTCGGTCTTGGTAACCTGGCCGAGCGATGTTGAGGCCGAGCGATCCAAGATTATTTTCTTAGCACAGCCTGGTTCCAAAATTCAATCTTGGTAACCTGATCGAGCGATGTTGAAGCCGAGCGATCCAAGATTATTTTCTTGGCATCGCCTGGTTCCAAGATTCGGTCTTGGTAACCTAGCCGAGTGATGTTGACGTCGAGCAATCCAAGATTGTTTCCTTGGCATCGCCTAGTTCCATGATTCGGTCTTGGTAACCTAGTCGAGCGATCTAATATTATTTTCTTGGCACCGCCTGGTTCCAAGATTCGGTCTTGGTAACCTGGCTAAGTGATGTTAAGGCCGAGCGATCCAAGATTGTTTTCTTGGCATCGCCTGATTTCAAGATCTGATCTTGGTAACCTGGCTGAGCGATGTTGAGGTCGAGCGAGCCTAGATTGTTTTCTTGGCATTGCCTTGTTCCATGATTCGGTCTTGGTAACCTAGCCGAGCGATGTTGAGGCCGAGCGATCCAATATTATTTTCTTGGCACTGCCTGGTTCTAAGATTCGGTCTTGGTAACCTGATCAAGCGATGTTGAGGCCGAGCGATCCAAGATTGTTTTCTTGGCATTGCCTGGTTTCAAGATTCGGTCTTGATAACTTGGCCGAGCGATGTTGAGGCCGAGCAATCCAAGATTGTTTTCTTGGCATCGCCTGGTTCCAAGATTCGGTCTTGGTAACCTGGCCGAGTGATGTTAAGGCTGAGCGATCTAAGATTATTTTCTTGGCATCGCCTAGTTCCAAAATTCGGTCTTGGTAACCTGGCCGAGCCATGTTGAGGTCGAGCAATCCAAGATTGTTTTCCTGGCATCGCCTGGTTCCAAGATCCGGTCTTGGTAACCTGGTCGAGTGATGTTGAGGCCGAGCGATCCAAGATTGTTTTCTTAGCATCGTCTGGTTCCAAGATTCGGTCTTGGTAACCTGGCTGAGCAATGTTGAGGCCGAGCGATCCAATATTGTTTTCTTGGCATCGCCTGGTTCCAAAATTCGGTCTTGGTAAGTTGGCTGAGCGATGTTGAGGCCGAGCGATCCAAGATTATTTTCTTGGCATCGCCTGGTTCCAAAATTCGGTCTTGTTAACCTGGCCGAGCGATGTTGAGGCTGAGTGATCCAAGATTGTTTTCTTGGCATCGCCTGGTTCCAAGATTCGGTCTTGGTAACCTGACCGAACGATGTTGATGACAATCGATCGGTGGAATATTCTCCCTTTAGCCTAACTTAACGAGACTTTTTCTGCCAAGAAGTTTGGAATCCTTTATTGATGATGATAAAGGCATGGGCCGTTAAAAAACCTGATTGGTAAGGCTAAGAAAAAGGTGCTCACTAGTTACGTACAAAGAAATAAATGAATTGAAGTAAAACTTATCTATTGGTAAAACATCTTCAGGTTTTAGGAATTCTAGGGCCTCGGTAGATTCTTGTCATTTGTGTCGCACAGAACGTAAGAGCCGTGTTCAGCTTGTTTGACCACTTGATAGGGTGCTTCCCATGCCTGGTCGATCTTTCCAGGATGTTTCCCTGCCGCCTCGGCCTTTCTTAGAACATAGCCACCGATCTTTATGTCACTTGGCCTTACCCTTCTGTTGAAAAACTTTGTTGCTTTTTGTTTGATGGCTTCTGAACGAGCGGTTGCCCTATCCCTGTCTTCGCTGAGAAGTACAAGTTCTACTCTGTGAGCTTCATCATTTTGTTCTTCTTGATAACTCAAAACTCTCTGGTTAGGCAATACCACTTATACTGGAACTAAAGCCTCTGCCCCAAAAGTCATTCTAAACGGTGTTTCTCCCGTGGCTTCGTTTGGGGTTGTTCTGTATTCCCACAACACTTCATCTAACTCATCCACCCAAGTCTTACGTCCATCTAAGCGCTTCTTGAGTGCTCTCATTATCTTCTTATTGGTGTTTTCTACAAGATCGTTGCTTTGAGGATGAGCCACTGAAGTTAGCTGGAGCCTTATCTTCAATCGGTGAGAGAAATCTTTGAACTTGTCATTATCAAACTGCCGACCGTTGTCTGTAATTAAGACCATAGGCATCGACTCAGTATATTCTTGCATACGAAGTTTTCCATTTTCTATTCAGTGATGGTGGCGACCACTTCTGCTTCTACCCATTTGGTAAAGTATTCGACTGCTACTATCAAAAACTTCTTTTGCCCAGGATCGAGGGGAAAAGGACCTAGTATGTCCATCCCTCATTGGGCAAAGGGGATGGGATGACTCACAATTTTCAACTGCTCGGTCGGTTGATGGGACAAGTTGTTGTTCTTTTGGCAGGCCTCACATCGGTTCAACTTTTCCTGACAATCTTTCTTCATTGTTGGCCAATAATACCCTTGTCTGATCAATTTATGAGCCAACATTCTGCCTCCTAAGCGATTCCTGCACATTCCTTCATGAACCTCAGTCATTGCCTGTTTTGCCTCTTCTTCGTTCAAGCAACGTAATAGCGGCCAGTCATAAGAACGCTTGTACAGGATGTCATTAACAATCACATATTCAGCAGCCTTTATCCTTATTTTCTTGGCTTCCAAGGCTTCTAACGGCTGTGTTCCCTCAAGAAGGCATCATCTGATCGTCTCCATCCAACTTGATCGTTCAGCATCTGTTTCGAGGACTTCACTAGCTTTCTGAATACTAGGCCGGTTTATCTGCTCGACCAAAATGTTATTCCTTGCATTTTGATCAGAAGCTATCTTAGAAAGCGCATCTGCCTGAGCATTCTGCATCCTATCTATCATGCTGACAGAGTATTCTTCAAAATTACTCAACTCTTGCTTTACCAATTCCAGATACTTGATCATGTTGTTCCCTTTTGCCTCATACTACCAAATAACTTGATTGACCACTATTTGGCTATCGCTGCACACCTTCAAGTATTTCACCTCCATTTCTCTTGCCAACTGAAGACTGACTATTAAGGCTTCGTATTCTGCCTCATTATTGGATGCTCTAAATTCTAATCGGAGGGCGTATTCCACCTTTTGCTCCTAGTGGGGCCTGATCAAGACCACTCCTGCTCCGAATCTCTTAGCGTTGGACGACCCATCAACAAATAAACTCCAAGTAGGGCGTTCCTCGTTCTGCGAGGTAGATTGGCTCATTTCTGCAATAAAATCCGCCAATACTTGGGCTTTGATCGTTGTCCTTGGTTTGTAATGTATATCAAACTCTCCCAGCTCCAATGCCCATTTTACTAACCGCCCAGAGGTTTCAGGCTTTTGAAGGCATTGCCTGAGAGGTTGATTGATCCATACCTCGATTGTGTGACTCTGGAAGTAGAGCCTGAGTTTCCGTGCTGCGGTTATCAATGATAGGGCCAACTTCTCAATAGGTGCATATCGCGCTTCTGGCCCGTTCAAAACCTTACTGATGTAATAGATCGGGAATTTTTCATTTCCGTTCAATCAAACGAGAACTGCGCTGATCGCCTCGTCTGTAGCTGCCAAATAAATGATCAACTTCTCCCCTTCAACGAGGCTCTGCAAAATGGGCGGATTGGTCAGGTATTGCTTTAGATGCTGAAATGCTCTCTCGCATTCATCTGTCCATTGGAAATGAGTCACGTCCTTCCTTAAGATTTTGAAAAATGGGAGGCAGTTGTCCCCCATCCTAGAGACGAATTTGCTCAGAGAAACTATCCGCCCTGTCAATATTTGAACATCTTTTAAGCATCGTGGTGAGGGCATTTGGACAATAGCTTCAATCTTTTCTGGGTTTACTTCAATCCCCCATTGAGTAATCATGAATCCCAAGAATTTTCCAGATGCCACACCAAAGACGCATTTTTCAGGGTTCAACCTCATTTGGAGTTTATTGAGGGTCCGGAAGACTTCTTTAAGATGTTTCAAATGTTCGGCGGCCGTCTTGCTTTTGACTACCATATCATCCACATAAGCCTCAATTATCCGACCGATCTGTTTCTTAAAAACTTTCATAACGAGCCGTTGATAAGTAGCCCCTGCATTTTTTAAACCGAACGACATTACCTGGTAGCAATACGTGCCCTGGTCAGTTATAAAAATCGTCTTTTCTTCGTCTTCAAGACTCATTTGTATCTGATGATAACTGGAGAAAGCATCCAAGAAGCTGAGAAGCTCATGCCCTGATGTAGAGTCTACCAGCTGATCGATTTTGGGTAGGGGGAAGCTGCCCTTTGGGCATGCTTTGTTCAAGTCAATAAAATCAATGCACATTCTCCATTTTCCGTTTTTCTTCTTCACTAGTACCACGTTCGCCAACCATTCAGGGTATTTGACTTCCCGAATGAACCCATCATCGAGTAATTTTTCTATCTCTTTCTCGATCACCCCCTGCCTCTCTTTTCTTTGCCACCGCTTCTTCTGTCTGACTGGCTTGCAGTCTTTCCGAATACCGAGAGAATGAGATGCAACTGTTTGAGAAATTTCAGGCATATCGCTCGGTACCCAGGCAAAGACCGATTGGTTCTCTATCAAGCAATCTGTGATCTCTTTGGCCAGCCCTTTTTCAAGTTCAGTGCCTAGATTTGTGAATTTGGATTGGTCTTCTTCATCCAATAAGATCTGCTGTGTTTCTTCAGCAGGGTTCATCCTCTCAGTTTCTTCGTCGGCTCTCACATCAAGAGAACTTGTCAAAACTACCATCCCATCAAGGGTCCTCATTTCTGCCACGTAGCATTCCCTAGCGATTCTTTGCTAACCCCTAACAATACCGACTCCATGAGGTGTTGGGAATTTCATTGCTTGATAATAGGTTGAGACAATTGCTCTGAGGGCGTTTTGGGTGGCTCTTCTAATTATTGTGTTATACGCTCCGACAAGCTTTACAACCAAGAATTCAACATTCCTCTCTATTTGACATGGCCTTTGTCTGAATTTTACGTTCAAGAAAACTCGAGCGAATGGGTAGGCTGATGCTCAATAATCGTTCTTCCAGTATCTCCATCTGCTTAAATGCATCATAATACAGTAGGTCGACCGAGCTACCCATGTCCATCATTACCTGTTTTACTTCGCTACCATCCATATTCAAGGTGACCACTAATGCATCATCATAAGGATAGCTAACACCTTCCAAATCAGATTCGTCAAACGAGATCACCCTATCGTTTTGTCTCTTTTTCTTTGCTGATAAGTCTTCAGGGACCTACCTGGCATACCTCTTTCTTCCTCTGATGGTGGACCCTCCTGTTGCACTGCCACCAGAAATCATGTTTATGACCCTAATCAGTCGGTCATCTTACTGACCGATATTTCTGTCGTCTCTTACCCTAGACTGTCTTCTCGTGTCGCATCGATCGTCTGAATTCCTGTTCTGCCCCGCTCCATCGTTAGTATCGTTTTGTTTCCAAGGCTTTCGCCAATTATCAGACCGACTGCTCCTCCCCTCATTATCTCGTTCGGCATTTGTATCATACTTCAAAAATCTACCCAGCCTTTCCCTTTGAATAAGGAATTCGATTTCTCGCTTTAAGTCCCAACAGTCCTCCGTGTCATGACCTACATCTCTATGGAAATGACAATATAAAGCAGGATCCCTTTTTTTTAAGGGAGTTTTCAACTTATTAGGTTCTCGGAGGGATTCCCCTTCTACTCTCATGGCTGTTAGTACTTCCGCATACCGCCTATTGAGCAGGGTGAAGGATTCTCGTCGTTGGTCCTTCGGTCGGTTAGTTTCCTCCAGCTAGATTGATCCTTCTGTCGTTTGTGTGAATCATCTGTTCTGTCACTTGGTCAGCGGTCATCTGCCCTACGTTTTGTGTTTTTCAACACTTCCTCAAGCTGGATATACTTATCCGCTCGATTTCTTATCTCTTGAATAGACTTGGGCTGATCAAGGGCCAATGACTTCTTGAACTCTTCATCCCTAGTGTTGCTCATAAGGGCAGCCAACATGGACGAGCAGGTGAGGTCAAGGACTTCAACAACTTAATTGTTAAACTGAGTGATGAACTCCCGTAAACTTTCATTCCTTCCTTGGGTCAACTACATCACTTCCAAGGCAGTCTTTTGTGGCCGTTTACTTGTAGCAAACTGGTTGAAGAACAGCAGCTTAAAATCTTCAAAACATGTGATGCAACGCGGGGGTAAACTGTTGAACCATCGCCGGGCTCCTTCTTGAAAGGTTGTAGCCTTACATTGAATGGCATCGGGGATGCAATGCAGGTTCATCATCGACTGAAAGTATTGAAAATAGTCGAGGGGATAAGTCTTTTCGGTATATTTTTTAGGCATTGGTATCTTAGTACCGACCGCTGGAAGGCTATCCAAAATCTCCTGAATGAAAGGAGAGTTGTATTGTATTGATGGCTGACCCAGACGGGAATTCATGGCCATATTGATTCGATCGTCCACGATTTTTTCGAGAGTTTCAACAGAATGGCGATCAGCTGTCATACCTATTTTCCAAGCAGGCTGCTGTTCCGCCTGAGATTGTAAGATTTGGCGAATCAATAGATCGGTCGCTTCCTCTATTTTTCTTTGGATAAGGGAGATTTGTTGTGGAGGAGGGTTTGTGTTTAGGGGTGTTGGATGTGAGGGTGTGAGTTGTTTTTGGTGTTATCCTCCAGAGTTACGCTCTGTTCTTCTTGATCTCGGTTTTGGGGTGGTGGTTGGTCGTTCAGATGTGAAGATTGTGTTTGATTATTTGGGTTTAATGGGGGTAGCTCGTCTGTGCTAGGGTTTTGGGTGATGGGTGGAGGATGGATCTAGGGATCATGATGCGTCGGTGGGAAGGCGACGACAGGTAATTGCAAGCCCATTCATAGTACACGTGTCGCGACAGCGGCTACATCCGGGTTTGTTGCCGTCACCTGACTTATCTGTGTGCTTCTGAACGTGGTGCTCTGACGCCCGGCTTCATGGTGAGCGCCAACTGGTTCTATCTGATTTTGCTGAGGTTGGGCGTCGTTGTTTGGATCAATGAGCTCAATTAACTTCAACCAAGAAGTATCTGCAAAACAATAAGGCACACGGGGGGTTGATCGCCGACAGGCCCCTCCGATACTTAAGTTAGTTCTTTTTTCGTAGGTTTTGCGGCTATGATTAGAGAGAACAATAGGATTTTCTAGGTCATACCTGCATCGTGAGGAGATAATGAACTTATATAGTAAATATCTGTCGTGTTTAATGATAGAATTTTATCACAGTTGTGGACTAGCATAATTGAAATTATTTTGTACAAATCCCGATTAATTTTCTTTCAATTGGTATCAGAGCCAGGTTAACCCTAATTGTGGCTGCTGATTGTTGTGCAATTTTGTGTAATTTTTCGGTATATTATTTCCAGAATTTGGGGTTTTCGTTTTTTGATATTTGTGCTTTTTTTCTGAAATCGATTTTGTGGATATTGATATGTTTCGTTTTGGTGCCAAAGCATGTGTTAAGTTGTTCAATTTGCTGTTCTCTTTTAAAACCCCAAGAACCCAAAGAACCGAAGACATTAACGTTTTCTTTCGTTTTTTTTCGAACCACATCGATTTTTTCGAACCACATACAATAGCTTTTTTCGTAAAATTTATAGAGGGGTTTGATAGATCTGTGAATTCTAAATCTAATGACGAAAATTTTGTTGAAAACGGATAAAAAATGAGAGAGATACATCGATTTTTCTGAACCGGATCGCGAACCGAGTCGGGCGACCCGGATACCAGGCTGGCTGGCGGAGAAGATGAAGTCTGACCTGCCATGTCCTCACCCACTCGCACTGTTGGCGCGTGTAGGAGCGTGCAACTTCCTCCTGTAGCCATTTTTCCCCAAATTTTTTCCTACATGCTCCACTTGCCCAGTACTATTTTATGGTAATTTTTCTGAAATTTTTGGAATGCTAGAA
>JANIHY010131970.1:0-12180 GCA_027479065.1 Erythroxylum brevipes
CCTGTGGTCCGAAATCAATCATAAGCAAACACACATAACCCTCCATTCATCTCCACATGGTATAAGTGCATAATATTTAACACATAAAGGTTGAGGAATCAACTAGGTTACTCACCTCTAAACTTCCGAGCTACTGCCTAGAAGTCTCAGCCACGTCGGAAGATCGACGCTCCACTTGTGCCTTTAAAATAATCAGAATACACAAACATTACCAATAGCATAATCATAATAGTCAATAATGCACATGCAGCGATTTAAAATGCGTACCATACATGTTCATGACATTCCTGGTACTATTCCCAATTCCTACCATCACAACTCTTTTCTCTAAAAGATAGAAATTCATTGACACCATAATTCATTTCACTAAGTTCAGAACTCCCAAAAGTCAAACTCCAATACATAGGGACTATCTTTATATCGAAATCATATTCACTATTCAATTGCCATCTGATTTCGAGAATTTTCGAAATTGATTCAAAACTTCCTTTCTTGTAATTTGTAGTTCTCTGTCTCTAATTTGCAATAATTCAAAAACCAACTCAATTGGAGTTAAACATCAAAGCCAAAAATCAAAAGAACCAAATCACTCTTGGAAAAAAAAGGCGTCCTCGCCGCGGCGAGATCCCTTGTATACGCTGCGGCGTATGTGCTAGCGGGCACCGCGGCGTGCCCGCTAACACTCGCCATGGCGTGCATCTTCACTCATCGCGGCGTGCGAAAGGAAAATTGCTCGCCGCGACGTGCAACCCCAGAAACACGCCCGAAATCCAGATTTGTCACTTCTGTCAAATTTTTAATCCATCTATCAACCTTAAAAACACTCCAAAACAACTTAATACACTACAAACAACTCATCCCTAACCTCAATTCCATCCAATAATCATCATCCCTCAATTACCCAAACAAAACAAGATAAAATCATAAACTCATATCATCCGAAACTCATAAATTTCCCATTCATCAAATACTCTAATCAATCATCAAATCAAACTATCTATACTTAAAAGGAGCAAGAACTTACTTGATTTAAACCTTGCAATTTCTTTAAAATATCCAACCCTTCCAACTCTAACAACACCCACGGTTGTCACCCATTACCTCACCACTCATCATCTTCTCCAACACAAAGCTTAAGGATAGGTTAAAGATGAAGAAGGAAGCAATTTAGTAAGAAGAAAATGAAAGAAATGAGCAAGCAAGGAGATCACGAAGAAGGAGAAGAAGAAGAACAAAGAACAAGGCCAATTTTCTTTCAAAAGGGAGAGAGTATCGTGGAAGCAAATTCAAAGGAGAAGGGTTTTTAAACCAAGGACTTAATGGCTTAAGGCATGTTTGGCAATTCACTTGCCACATGACCAGTCCATAAAGCCTAAATCCAATTTCTTATTCTATTCTCTCCCAAATTTGCAATGGCTCTAAACAATAAATCCAAAAATCATGATTCTAATTTTCCCGTGCCATTTGCCAATCAATCTTGAAACCAGAATCTAATTTATCAGCGATTAGGTCATTTTTTCCGTCCGGACCCATTACTCCAAAAATTCCTAAAAATCCTCAAAAATATGAAACACATGATCATACACTCCAATTCCATTTTTCAAACCCCTAAAATTCATTTTTCACTCCAATTCAATATTCAAAGCACAATCTACACAAAAATAACAGAATTTCCATTTTACACAATTATACCGGGAATATGTCATACATGCATATACCTGCATATGCTAGTGCAAAAATGATCATTTATCTATAAATATAGAGGCTAAAATGCACGCGCAATTCGAAATATGCATGCACACAATCCTAACCCATTCCAAGTTACCAATATGCCCATCACATCGATAACGGGATGTTACAATATTCATGATGGTTAAATTGATATGGGATACAAGTAGGGTTTGATGTTAAGTTGTGCTGGAATTTGATGGATGAATTGGTTTTATTTTGATGTATGAAATTATAGGTTAGAGGTTGTTCAATGGATTATTTTAGGTTGGGATTTGAAATATAATGAAGGTGAATTTAGACTAAAGAAAGGTGTTAGTGTAGTGTTCTTGAAATGGGAAAGAACTAGGACTACATGTATGATAGTGAACGATAGTTTCTATTTTAGATTTTGATGCATGAAAGACTATATTTTATGAGCTACCAATTGAATGATTTTGAATTGTAATTGGAGATGAAGTTTATGAGAAAATGAAGTATAATTAAGGTGTAATTAATGGACTATTATGATGCTGCTAGAATATGGAAAAAATTGAAGGAAATGAATGGTGAACTTTTTGTTCACTCATCCCACAATCATGGAAGCTACATTAACTCCTTCCCATAATCATGGGAAATGTTTTAACAAGAGAAAAATTCTGTTACAATTGTGGGCAATGCTTTGAAGTGAAAAAATGTGTGATTGTTGGACCAAAAAGGATAAGTTACTTTACCTTTGTGCATTTGGACTTGATTAGGGCTTAAAATGAACCTAGATGGTTGCTTGATTAATTAGTCAAGTTTTTGATAAGTTGAGGTTATAACTTAAGTAATGGATTGTTTGAGATCAATGTATCTAAATCTGGAATTTATGACTTGTTAAAGGAATGAAGTTGTTCTTAGGAATGCAAAAGTGATTCAAAGGATGTGAGAAATGTGAATTAGGCATGAATGAATGAGAATCGGGAAATGGTGTGAATATATAATGCTAGAAAAGGATTGGTGAATGAATGAATGATGAATCTAAAATAATCAAGTTTACTTAAGTTATAAATCTAATTGCAAATAAGTTGTTTACAAGATAATGATCAAGACTTATAAATAAGGATACATACCTAGAAAAGTCATTGAGCATGCATTGATCATGACATATAAACATGTTGATGATTGAGTAATCATATGATTGATCAACTTAGTAATGTGTGAACTATATGTATGTATTGCATGATTAAAGAAGCACAAGTAGATTGTCAGTATCTAGACATTGCTGGATCTTCAAGGCAATAGCTTATCTAAACCATATTGTGAGTTAACCTAGTTGTTTTCTCACTAAGATTAAATTGTTAAGATTACCTTTCAACTATTAAATTGTTATGTATATGATTATCATGATTCCAGACATTGTTGGTCCAAAGAGTTTGATATTCGAGAATGTATTGGAAGTTCTTATTGATTGTATGTGAATGGGGAAATGGTTCTCAACTCAATGTTCAATGCAGACTTAGATATGAAGAATATGATGAATGACTGAGCACATTAAATGAAAGGTATTGATAGCATAATGTGTGAATTGATTTATTCCATCACATTAATATGCATGATCAGATAAAGAAGTTGTGACCAGAGTGTCCAATGTGAAAAAGAGCTTTAAGCTTAGGAATATGCACAAAGTTACGGGATATGATATAGGTGCTCGATCATAACAAAGTAAAATGAAAGTAGAGTCATTTGTTTATTAACATATATAATTTTACATGTATCACGTGAAAGATTTCAATGAATTACTGAATTGTTTTAATATGCGATATGCAATATATGTGTACATGTTGTACTTATTGAAATTTGATGAAAGGTGATATGGTATACATAATGGAATGATATGATGTACTCATTGAATTTGGTTATTTACTTGTGATATTTGCGTTCTAACTTGAGTAAGGACATCGATGATGGTTCACTCACTGAGTTCGCAAACTCATCAAAATTGTAACATTGATTTTCAAGTGCAAGGGAGAACTATCTTATAAGGCAAACTAGTAGAAGTCTAATACTAACAATTTTGGAAATAAGAATGATTCAAAGGTCTAATCAGCTAACACTGAAGAGTCTAGCTAGGATATTTTGGTTTAACATCCCATCTTATATTGGATATTTTGTATTAAACTCTCAGATGATTTTGAAACATAAATATATGGATTATGAAATGTAATGCTATAACATAAGTTATGTTTGTGAATGAAATGAGAAAAGCTATTCTTTGAAATACTTGTGTTATGTTTGATGCCATAATAAGTTAATATGATTGCTCTAACGTGGCATTGTTGTAGGATATGTGCTTAGATATACTCTAATATGCCAGATATATGCTCTATAAGAGTAGTATGTTACACTCAAGGTGTAATTAATTGTCCCTAGCCAAATTAAATGGAAATGATTAAGCAATCTCTAAATATTCAAAATAAGTCCACCAATTTAACTAGTTATGAAGTTATCCTATGGATAATCAACTAATTAGCTAAGATCTCTCTCTAACTAATCAATTAACTTGATGAATGTAGGTATATAGAGTTCCAATTCTCATTGTACAAACCTACATAATTTACCCAACTCAATTTCTTAATATATTGCAAGGTATAAGCTCAACATTCATCAAAAGCATCATTAATTCAAATCAACAAAGTAGGAGTTCAAAAAGTAGTTCAAAAGTAAAAATTACTCACCCACTCATAATGTCATTAACATCCCCAACAACCAAACAATCCATAATAAAGATCCTAGAAGAGAAAAATGAAATAAGAACTAGATAAAGCAAACTCCTCCACTTCTTTGCCTAAATATAGAAAAGCTGGAGTTGGTGTGATCTTCATAAAATTTGGAATGGAAATCTTGATTCTCTACCTCTCTTTAGGCTCTAAATATGTTTTTTAGTAAATGAGATAAGTTCTCACGACCCACCCTTCGGCCCTAGGGATTTGTGCCCTTATATAGTCACATGAGCCTAAAAATAAGTGAAACCTACGTTTCTCTTTAGGTTAGGGATCCCATTATCATAGGAATTAGCATGAATCCCATGATCGTGGGTTCCTTTCTTACAACTCCTCCACTTCTCTTCTCCTCTCTTGGTTCATAGCTCAATCAAAAAGGTGGCCACCCTCCATTCCTACATCAAAATGATCAATTCTTACCCTAAATCAACATCAAATATAAAAGAACAACCATGAAGATCAAACTAAATAAAAACATACAAAATAAGTTCTAAAACACAACAACAATAACCTATTATGCAGGAATCACATGCCAAATACTTAAAAAAACACACACTAATGCACAACTATCATTTACCTCAATGTCGTTGATTAATTTCTTGGAATTTTTAACTCGTTAAGCAAAATGAAAAGAGGATTGAATGCTTACATTGTTTTCTATTAACTAAATAATGGCTCAAAATAATCCCTCTCCCTACTTAAGTCATACATTGTTATCAATGAATGATTATAAAATTTAAAAAATATAGAGAAGAAAGATTAAAGAGAATTAAAATTAAGAAACTTCTTTGAGAGTTAAGAATCAATATTAAAATAAATAACAAAATTGAAGGAAAATAACAATATAAAAAGAAACAAACAAGAAAAAGAAAAATAATGAAACAATAAAAAAAGATTGAGTTTCTTCTCAATAAATACTTCTTTTTAATCTTTTAAAAGGATCTTGTTGTTAGGGATGTAGGGTGAAGAACTTATAGCCCTCCTTCTTCACAACTTTGCAGGTTTCATGAGAAGGTCTTACTCCTTTAATATTTAATATTTCTTCCATCCTTGCTTTCTTTTGCTATTATGACACCCAGTCACCTTTCTTGTTAATTTCATAAATAATAAATTTCATTATTTGTTAGTTCAACATAATAATATGAATCATCATAAAATGATGATAGTTTATCACATTTGAGATATTACATTTCTAGCTATTGTCCTTCTTTCTTTCATCCTCAATAATAACCTCCTCTCCCAACATCCTCTTCCTTGTCTTTTACTATCTCTTTGCCATTTCTCTCCACGAATTTTTCACATGGTGATGCAAACCCCAAAAAGATGAAATCTTGAATCCCAATATATTTTATTTGTAATTAAGCCCAAAGTAAGCTAAAAGCATACGTAAAGATAGAACCTTAAAAAAATGATTATATAGAATCATAGTCCAAGGATATAAAAGAATCTTGACTCATCATTATGAATAACGAGAAACAATTTATAATATGAAAATGCTACAAGAAAATAACATAATTGGTTTGAAATTTTTTTAAGAACTAAAAAGAATCTCCCAATTTTATTAACGATCAAAGATGTTCTCAACTGAAAAATAGCCTTTAAAGACAAAAACATAAAATTATGGTTTTGATTGAAAATGGTTGACTCCACAATTATGTTAATTATGAAAATTATAATGCCACTAGAAATAGTTTAGGATATGTAAGTGTTTAATATTTTGGATCCTTTTGTATCTCTACAAAGTTAGGCATTGTTTGGAACATTATCATAGTTGAAGAGCATAAATCCTCTTGTTGACTTATCAATTAAGCACAGTATGAGTCATCCTTGTATTTAGAGACCATTTCATTGTAATTTTATAAATTAGTATATCGTTTAGGCCACGCTCATATTAGATATCATAGTTTACCATTGAGTTAACAAACTATATGGGTTGATACAAAATTATAAAGGAGACTATGTTCTCATTCAAGTCTCTCTAACCTTAGTTTAAATCGAGCTAACCAATGCTCATCCTTCAATTTGGAATAATTCTACATATGAAGCCACTTATCTCACCACCCTATTAAGTGCATTTTAAAATCTTTTTTTTATCTGTTCGCATAGTCTACTTAGCAAACTCAAAGGATCAAAGGTAACTTGATTCCTATTATTTTCTCCTTCAAAAGTTTCATTGTTGAATCATTATTTAAATCAAAAGGACTTAAATTAGAAACATAAAAAGTAGAGCTTACATTATACTCACATAGAAAATTTAATTCATAAGCATTATACTCACATAGAAAATTTAATTCATAAGCATTTTCATTAATCCATTTAACAATTTGAAGTAGACCATCTCTTGTTAGTTACAATTTTGATTGTCTTCTATCTAGATGTTTTCCTTTCTCTTATACACTTATATCTAATCACTTGATTTAAAGATAATCTTCTTTCTCCTTTTATTAGCTTGGAGACATGTTCTTCATGTATTTCCTTCATTATTTCAGCTTTCCTTTTACCATATAAACTATTCTTCTCATAAATAGGTAAAGGAATGGAATCTAATAGAGTTAGTGAGTTAAAGACATACAAAACCTTCAAAGGTGAATAACTTAGTGAATTTTATGAACTCTCTAAGCAAGTAGTAAATCTGAAGGTATTTGAACCCATGAGAAAAAGTAGAATTTTTGAGGGAAGAACATGAGATCCTTTTAAGCAACTTATTATAATAGGAAAAACCTTATATCTTAAATTTATTTCATCAAGTCGACGATAAAATATATGGTTATTCCAGTGGGTATTTTGCATTACTTGAATAATTTGATTATATGCGGATTCAATGAAAGGAAAATAACCTTCCCAAATTTTCAAATTTTTTGGAATGATAGTACACAAAAAGTAGTAAAAGTCTTGTTTACTACCTCAGTTTGACCAACATTAGGGTGACAAGTAGTTGAAAATGACAATTTGGTTCTCATCTTTCTCTATAAAACCTTTCCAAAAGTAATTAAGGAACTTAAAATCGCTATCATAAACAATACTCTTAGGAACACTACAGATTCATACTCTCTTTAAAGAATAAGTCAATTATGTTAGATGCATCATTAGTTTCACTACATATAATTGATTACACCATTTAGGAAAATCTATCAATAATATACAAAAAATATTTATCCCCTATTAAACCTAGGTAAACCTAAAGAAAAATTCATAGAAATGTTAACCTATGTTTGACTAGCAAAAGTGTTGATATGTGTTTAATTGTTGATATATTTAATCATTTATATTTAGCGATTAATGATACGAAAATAGTTAGGATACTTACTTTAATTCATATATGATTTTAGGTACAATTTGGAAGCAGATAAATTAAAGTAAGTCGACAGTACTACATTTGGGTTATTTTCTGAAGATCAAATTTTACTTGTCTTCATGGAGCAAGATGAAGAAAATTAAAAGACAAGAAAAATGAAACACAAAGAAGAAGAAAAATTTAAAAGCAAGCAAATTTGGAGGCACAAAACAACAATAGAAGAAGGAACCCAGAGAATAGAACAATACAGGAACATATAAGGAAACATTGCACACAACGCACAAAATGCTGCACTGTGCACAATAGTATAAAACGCTACGGACAACGTAGAAAATGCTACGCTGTGCACAACATTAGGAAACATTATGAACAACGCAGAAACTGCTACACTATACATAGGAAATGCTATGCATATCACAGCGTGATGCGCGTTTTATTAAAAATCGCACAAAAGAGCTGTGAGGGTGTGCGTGGAGTGAATAGTGTGTTGGGAAAATAAACCCTCAAGGTTTATTTGTCCAATCAAGCTACAGTGGAGGCAACAGAAAACAGTGAGCGGTTGCGGCATGGTGGGGCGCATCAAGCATGGGCATGAAGTAGGGTTTATGGCTTGGCTTGGAGAAAGTGGAGAAGAGCTGTGGTAGAAGGTGGCATGAAGAGAGGCTTGAGCATATAGGGAAGATGACTCATGGTTGGAGCATGAAAAGGCCCATGAAGGGCTAAATGTCCAAATGCCAGTTCAGAGGCGACATGGATGTCGACGACCTGGGTTAAATATTTTTTATTATTTTGTTGTTTCTTTCTCTCATTAGGAATAGATTATGTTATCCTATGTTAATTGATTTGGGTATTGTTTATGGATAATCAGATTTTCATTATTATTTGGTTATTTGTGTATGAATCCATTGGATATTATGAAAAGATGATTTTAATGCATTCATTGAATTGTTAGTTTCAAATCTATTGCTAGAATTTTGATATAATTCGTAATTGTTATGTTGAAATCATGTGTAGCGACTAATGATTCATAATCATTAGGGATAACATGACCTTGGTTAAATGATCAATTGTATGTGGTTGTTTCCTTGATTAATTAGTTTTCCTAATTTGTAATGCTACCACCTAATTTAATCTAGAGATCATATCCTAGGTTATTCGGTAGTTAGGTTTAATCAATGATCGTATCTTGATTAGATAAAATCTAAAGAAAAACTTGGGTTAATTATTAACCCACGATTAATAGTTGCTAGGAGATGTTAAAGAACAAGAAATTAATGAAATATGCTTACTTAGGGTATAGGCCGAGATTGAACCAAAGAATTGGGTCTCTACTGAATTCCCCACTTTTATCATTTTTTGAATGTTTTCTTTAATTTGTTTTTATTAGTTAGTTTCATTTTATTTTATTCTTTCAAAAATCGAAAACCCTCCGTTAAACCTAAACACTAGTTAATTTCATTTCATAAATTTTACACAAACTCTCTGTGGAATCGACCTAGACTCATCACAGCTATAGTAGTAGGTCTAATTATTTTATTTTGACTAGCATAATGATGCGCAGTCAAGTGTATATAAATCAACCTTAAACTTAGCTTGTATAAATGTAATACCACCATCATAAATTCTTTTAACATTATGATGCATATGAGGTCAAGAAAATGTTCAACCAAAATATATGGTCATTTTAATATCAAAATGAACTATGAATCCTTCCCTATAGTGTCATACACTAGTAACTATCTCAAGGAACTACTAAGAACACACAATTTATTTTCCTTAAACAAAAACTCATTATCCTCCCCTACAACTTGCATACTAGCAACTATTCTAAAAATTACTAAGGCACATAATTTATTTTGAAAAGTACTTATCTTATAAGCCCTAAAGATAGATGTAAAGTCATCATCATTCTTATATAATTCTTTTATATGTTCAAAGCTTAAAATTTTGTCATTCAAGATAGAAATCAAAGCATACCTTTAGGATAATGCATTAACTACAACATTTTCCTTACCTTGCTTGTACTTAATCATATAAGGAAACAACAAAATGATCTTTATCCACTTGGCATGTAATTGATTTAACTTCCATTTCCCTTTTAAATACTTGAAGAAGTCATGCATTATGTGAATGATGAACTCTTTGGATCATATATAATGTTGTCAAGTCTCCAAAGTTCATATTAATGCATATAACTCCTTGTTATAAGTAGGATAATTAAGAGTAACTGTATTAAATTATTTACTAAAATAGGTAATTTTTTGATTTTTTGCATCAAAATAGCACTAGTACCTACTTTTGGTCATCATAATTAATCTCAAAAGTTATAGAAAAGTTACAAAGCTAGTAAAGAAGCTTAATATAACCTTTTTATAATCAAATTAAATGCATGATATTGTTTATAACCCTACTTAAAACCAACAAACATTTTGACGATTTTGTACCGAGTGTACTAAAACTTTTCATAAATTTGATATGAAAACTAGCTAAACCATGAAAACATCTCAAATCAGTTATTGATTTAGGTGTAAGCTACTCTTGAATAGCCTTAACCTTCTTCTTATCCACCTCTATCAATAACTTCTACACGTACAGTAAATCCAAAAGAAACATTTATTTGGATTGGCATTTAATTTTTCTTATCTCAAAATATTCAAAACAGTTCTTATGAGCTCAACATGCTCAATTAAATTCTTACTAAATTCTTAATATCATTAATATAAACGGCTTTAGATTTTCTAGTAAAAGCAAACAAAACATAGTCCATTAACCTTATGAAGGTACTAGTGAATTAGATAATCCAAAAGGCATACTAATCACTTATATAATCCATTTGAAAGGTTGGTATTTTCTCATCCAATTTTTACATACTAATTTGACAATATCCACTTCCCAAATAATTTTTAAGAATACAAAAGAAACATGTAAATCGTCAAGCATGTCATTTAGTCTAAGAATAAGATGTTGATATTTAACCATTATCTTACTGTTGTAGACATTCTCTATGACATATAAGTTATGACCAAACAATACTAGGACATTATATTAATCAGTTGGTATCACTTTGTTTGGTGCTCCTTAAACCTCCCTAAAGCAGCTCTTACCCTACGGTTAGCTATTAAGAGGAGGTTGAGCACTAAAGAAATGTTATTTTATGGCTCCTTTTCTAGTCCTTGGTATAGTTTATGTAATGCACACTAAAAAGATGCCAATAAATTATTCTTTCATTATACCATTGTAAACCAAAAATGGCTTCATGTTCTCCAACTTTTTAGTCTCAATTACCATTCTTCTAACTGGAACCAACTAGTTATGTAACATCCCATTTCTATACAAAGGGTTTGAACCCTAGAAATTGGCACATGTGAGATCAATAAGAGAAATTAGGAAAACAAATCTCATGCTCATTCATTATATAACATACACATACACATGAATAGTGAATTTTGCACATGAAAAATGACTGTACATGCATTTGTTGGACCCCAATTTTTTAGTGAAAGTTATAAATATTAAGTGAAATTAAATGAGTGGTTATATATATGTATTGTGAAATAGATGTATTTATGCTTTGAGGAAATTCATGAGAAAAGAATTATTGGGTTTTGATAATTTTGATTATTGTGGATATTTGTATAGTTTATGAAAGTTCAAGTGGATGAGCTGATTGAAATGAAGTTAAAAAACATGATTTAAATAGAAAAAGGGTAAAAATTTGAAGAATTTAGAAAGTTTGACTTTTAGGGATGAATACGAGATAGAAAGTTTGACTTGAGAGTTGACTTTTTTAGGCAAAATTTGAGAAAATGGTCTTCATGAAACTTGGAGCTTATGTTGAAAGCATTCTGTCGTCATAAAGTATGACATTTTTGGATGTCGGGATTGAAAGTTATGAAATTTGAAAGTTTAGATGTGTTATAGGTTGACCTAAGTATGGCTGAATCTTTGACTAAGAAATTGACCTAGTTAGAGGTTGAATTAGTCTTTAAATTCTGCATTAAAGTTGAAGATTTTGATTTGATATTTATTTTGATATAAAGTATAGAACTTTTGGATCATGAACTAATAAGTTATGATTTTTACAAGTTTCTGCTATGGTTTTAGCATGATCATTAGAGGACAGAAGCTGTGACTGGAAAATTAACTTCTTTAGAGGTCAATTTGATTTTTCTGTCCTTCATGAAAGTTGTAGGTGACTTTTTGATCTTTTTATTGATATAAAATATGATATTTTTGGACTTTGGAGTTGAAAGATAAAATTTTTCAAAGTTGAGTTATGACTTAGGGCATATTAATTTGGGCAAAATCTTTGATTAAAAATTTGATCACTTTAGAGATGGAATTATTTTTTGAGTTCTTCATGGAAGTTGTAGAGCATCCCTTAAGCTTTCTATTGATACCAAATTTGTCAAG
>JANIHY010132094.1:0-12155 GCA_027479065.1 Erythroxylum brevipes
CATACTTTTATGAATAATTTGTATTTGTTTTCATTAATTATTTTTATAATTTTTTGTCATATATATTGATATAAATATGTTTTGGTTATCCTGAGAACCAAACTTGAAAATAGGTTAACCGATCCTATAGGTTCTTTAGGTTCAGGTTCAGGTTTAGGTTCTTGAAATTGCCAAACCTGACATTCAGGTTTAGGTTCAGGTTATTTATGAACGAGTCAGGTTACCCTATCATGAACACCCCTAGTGATAGTTTTGTTACTGATGGATTTAACAATTGGAAGAAAAAAAGACAGATTTCATATTCATGTAAGAGGTCCTAGTAGCTCTCACAATAAAGCTTGGAAGACATGTCAAGATTTGATGAATTAAAAACAACATATTCAAGTTACTTATTGATACACTCATATTTTCATACATGTTTAGGACTTAATTTAGAGTTGTTTACATTCATTTTATGTTCATCTATAGCTGGTTTATCATGTTTTAGCATTATTCGAGATTCGTTGATGCAAAGTGCATAAATGAAACAAATAGACTCGAATTGCACTATTTTTGAGTTTCTAGTAGACTTGACCTTTAGTTGTTGTGGGATTTTTATCTTGAGATTGGTTTAGCCAAAAATTATTTTCTGAACCAATTGCAAATTTTTCTGAGCTGGAATTTAGGAGAAATAAATTTCCAAAATTTGTGTCAAATTTTGGATCGTCAGAATGACCTTTTGACGATGTTTTGATCCTAACTTTTGACTCAAGTGACGAAATCCCGTTATTCAAGTCTTATATTGAAGCTAACTCAAAGAAAAAGATACTGACAAAATTTGAGCTCCTAAATCATCATCATTTAGTTTTTATGCATTGTCAAAATTGACCTTAAAAAATCTATATATACCAACCAGCCAAGGATTGACCAGCTCCTACCATGTCTCCACTCATTCCATTCGCATGCATCAACCTCATATTCCATTTCACTCTCCATACCTCCACTTACGCCACTCACATACAAGCAGCAGCTCTCCACTTTCTAGTTCGTTCCCCACTCCTTGCAATAACATAATTTAAGCTAACCAACCAGCCACTCACTCATTCTCTCCACTCACTCACAAAAGCAACAATTAGCCCATACCTCCATCTCACATGCTTTCCATCTCTCTGCTTCAACAACACACTCACAAACCCATGCTTAGCCCCACATTCCATCTCACAAGATTCCACCCCACTCACGGACATAACCTTAAGCAACACTGCAATCATTTTACTTCACTCTCTAAAAAACGCACAAAACATAATAGACACAAGCCTCCAACTCCTATGAACTTCTTCACCACTTCACCAATGTACAAGCCATCCACCGAAACTCTCTAGTAGCTACAACCAAGAAGCCTTCCATCCACCGAAACTCTACACACAACCTTTCATTCATCACTCACCAACGCATCAGCCTTCAACCATCCCTTTATCTTTCACACACACAACTCCAACAAGACACATTAGCTCATTCCCCGCTCACTCATCCATCAACTGAAACAACTAATGGAAGAAATAATGGATGTTAATCCATTTAAGAAAGAGGCAAAAGTAATGTTTGTAGAAAATAGTAATGAAAAAAAGTCTTATAAGAAAAATAGCAAGAAAGGAAAGTGGCAGAAGGGAAATGGAAAAGATAAGCACACCAAGGAAGGTGAGAAAAAAAGAAAAGGGAAAAGGAAAGAAGTGCTTTTATTGTGATAAGGAGGGACATTTTGCAAGGGATTGCAGAAAGAAAAAAAGGGATAAGGCTGCAGAAAGTGGAGATGCAGGAAATGTGGAGAAACCAAAAGACTCAAGTGGTGATGAGATTTTTGGCTGGCACGGAGGACAGTGAAGAATTGAGTAGAGAATGGATTTTGACTTAGGTTGTATAACGCATGTGACACCACATAGAGATTGGTTTACTACATTTGAACCAGTCACTGCCAAGGACAAAATGACATATTCTGGGCAACAGAGAATAGAAGAGATTGGAATTGTTTTCATCATTATGTTTAATGGAAAAAGAAGGATCCTTAGAAATGTCAGATTTGTGCCTAGAATAAGGAGAAATATGATTTCTGAGAGCTTGTTTGATAAGCAAAGGTTTTAGATCAAATCAAAAAATGAACTCAGAGCTAGAAATCCTAAAGGATGGTAGAGTCATTATTAGAGAAATTGAAATGAGTAGGTTGTACTATGATATAGGCTCAACTGAAGTTAATCAACTTACTGAGAAAGGAACTGATGAACCAACCAAGCAATGACATGCAAGGTTAGGTCATGCAGGGAACCAAAGTTTGTTCCACCTCTCTAAACAAGGATTAATCCCTGATCAAAACCTATAGAAGTTGGAATTCTGTGAATCATATGTGCTTGGAAAGCATCACATATCCAGTTTTCAAAAGGGAGCACAGAGGGTTACAGAGATCATGGAATATGCTCATAGTGTTCCCTGAGGGCTAGCTCAAGTGCCTACAGTAGGAGAAAATCTATAGCTCATGACTATTATTGATGACAAATCCAGAAAATGTTAGGTTTATCTAATGAAGAGGAAAGATGAAGCACTCAAAAATTTCATAAGATGGCATACACTTATGGAAAATCAGATTGGGAATAAGCTAAAATGCCTAAGGGCTGATAATAGATTAGAATATTGCAATAAAGAATTTGAGGAGTATTGCAGCAAGAAAGGAATCCTAAGGCACAAAACAATAAAAGCTACACCTCAGCAGAATGAAGTTGGTAAGAGACTCAATAGGACTCTTCTAGAAAAGACCAGGTGCATGCTTCTCTCTTTGGGTTACTCACATTCTCTATGGGGAGAAGTCATTAGGACTGTAGCCTATCTAATTAATAAGCTCCCTACCTTTGCTAATGATTATAAGACTCCATAAAAGGTTTAGAATAGTAAGAAACCTACCCTTACTCACCTTAGGACTTTTGGATATGCAGCTTATGCACATCAAAAAGAAGGAAAATTAGAACCTAGAGCAATCAAGGGAGTTTTCTTAGGTTATCCAGAGGGGGTTAAGGGATACAAGATCTTACAACTCCAAAAGAGAGGCTACAAAATTATTATAAGCAGAGATTTAGTATTCAAGGAAGATGAATTTCCTCTGTTAAATAGGAATTGCTCAAATTCAAATTTCCAAAGGAAAATTCAGGAAAACTTAGGGTCATTAAACCAATCAGTCCATTTATATGTGCCACCAGAAACTGATGAAGGTGGCATTACTCAACCCCCTAATGTGGAGCCTATACAAAGCATTACACATCATGAACAAGGAATAGAAAAGATTGAAGGGGTGGGTGAAGAAGAAACCCCACACACAACTTTAGTTGATGTACAAGGAAACCTACAAGATTATCAACTCACAAGGGATAGGCAGTCAAGGCAGAGAATCCCTAATAGGAGGTACACTGATCTAAAGTTAGTTGAATATGCATGTTTTATGGCTAAAGCTATACAAAATAAGGCCCCAAAAACCTATGAAGAAGCAATGAGAAGTAAAGATGCAAAACAGTGGAAAACAGTTTGTGAGAAAGAATATTCTTCACTGATGAAGAACATGACTTGGACTTTAGTACCTAGACCTCCCAAAGTTAAACTAATTGAGAACAAATGGTTGTTCAAATTGAAAGAAGGAGTGATCGAAGTAGAACCTAAGATTTACAAGGTCAGGTTTATAGCTAAGGAGTTTAGATAGAAGGAAGGAATTGACTATAAGGAGATATTCTCTCCAGTAGTCAAATTCAAAACAATTAGGCTTATTTTAGTTCTAGCTACACTATATGACTAGGAAATCCATCAAATGGATGTCAAGATAGCCTTCCTATATGGAAAGCTTAAAGAGACAATCTATATGAAGCAACCAATCGGATTTGAGGACAAGAATAAGCTAGACTATATTTGTCTATTATAGAAATCCCTATATGGGCTTAAACAAATCCATACAATGGAACAAGAAGTTCAATGAGGAGGCTGCTAGAATGAACTTCAATAGAAGTTCATATGATTACTGCCTATACTTTAAAGATCTAGGAATGACTAAAGCATTCTTTATGTTGGTCTATGTAGATGACCTTATCATTACAAGGAAGGATCTAAATAGAATTCAAGATAGGGAGTCTGATTTATGCATTCATTTTGAAATGAAAGATTTGGGAGAAGCTCAAAAGCTTCTAGGAATGCAAATAATCAAAAAGAGAAGGGAAGGAAAGCTATGACTTGTTCAAAGGAATTATATGAAGAAGATCTTAAATCAATTCAATATGGAATAAGCTAAACCTAGTTCTGTTCCCTTAGGTTCACATCTACAAATGGTGTCCGACAAGAGTCCTAAGACTGAGGATGAATAGAGAGCAATGGCTCACTATTCCTATGATGTAGGTGTTGGAAGTATCATGTATCTTATGCTATGCACAAGGCCTGATCTAGCTTATGTCATTAGTATCCTAAGTAAATTCATGGCCAATCTAGGTTTAGAACACTGATAAGGGCTCAAGAGTGTTCTTAGATACATATCTGGAGCAATTAAATACAAACTATGTTTCTCTAAAGCAGAACTATCTAGATGCAATTACTTGTCTTTACGTGGTTATGTGGATGCAAATTATGCAGTAGACAAGGACATAAGACAATCTATTTCAACATACATTTTCACATTATCAGCAAACACAATCGGTTGGAAATCACAACAACAATCAGTAGTGAGTTTATCAACCACAGACATCACAAAGCCAGTCATTTACAAGGATAGTCAGAGTGCTTTATACCTGAGTAGAGATCCTGTGTTCCTTGAGAGATGCAAGCACATAGATATGTGATAACACTTTGTCAGAGACCAAATCGCAAAGGGGATCTTTATCCTGGAGAAAATAACAGGTGATAAAAATCTATCAGATTTTGGGACTAAGGCATTAACTTAAAAGAAATTCATTTTCTGTAGGGGCTACTTACAGATTAGTGAAGCCCCTTAACACCGAATGATCTTTCATCTGATCTCATAAGGCTGGTGAAAACTAGGGTTTCAGATTCTCAAAATCCCTCTCAGATTTGTAATCAGAGTGAAGTTTGATGGAGTAGGAGGGAATAATGTGATGAGAATCACGTATACTCCATCAACCTCAACTTAGAAACAACAAAAACAGATGAAACATGAAGAATCGAAGAAGAAATGTCTGAAGACATAAAAGACAGAAAGAAAGAGAAGCTCTCGAAGATTCTTGTCTGTTATATACAAAAATGAGACAAAGTCTTAAGACACACTCACGTGACACACTCAAGTCAAACACACAGGTATGAGGCATAAGAAGAATACACTAACGTATTAATACATCAGAAGCTTCAATTACAAAATGCAGTTTCAAACAATATAATACGCAGACCAGAAGCAAGAGAATAAGTAATTCACGTGGGAGGCACATGACCCTGGTCTGATATAGTCAAGTTTCATCCGAAAGCCTCTGCATGTATTAGAATAATCGAAATACAAATGGTGAAAATCTATTTTTATTAATTTAATTATTATTATTTTAAATAAACTGTACCTAGAAGTTGAATGAAATTTATTTTAACATTTTAATGAGTACCTAAAAGTTGAATGAAATTTATTTTAACATTCTAACGAGTCATAAAAGTTGAATGAAATTTATTTTAACATGCTAATGAGTACCTAAAAGTTGAATGGAATTTATTTTAACATTATAATGAGTCATAAATGTTTTTTAAAATAAGTTTGAGTTCGACATCAAAACTTTAGCATTAAAAAAGATTCAATTAATATATGAGCTTATTGACTTCAAACATCATGTTTTTTTCTCCTGCGTTAGGTGTGTAATAGAAAAAAGTTTTAAACAATGACATTATGATAAGTCGATGCTTTATTAGACTATTAAAGTAGAACTCAAACTTATTTTAAAAAAACATTTAAAATATTATTTTAAACCTAACAAAGTCCCGAGTGATAACTTGATCCTTTTTGAAAGGAGAAAAAACTATTATTTAAACATCACGAGTCAATGATTTGCTGCTGCACGTGGTCCAAAGGTCAACATATACTTAACAAATTCCAACTTCCAAGTAATCGAAGTTAAATAAAGCTCTGGAGATAAAGCTTCGCCGATTGGGACTTGTCTCGACGCGAGATCTAGGGCGGGTTGCATGGACTTACGTTGACCACATATATATATATATATTTTATAATCTAAAATGCCACTACACTACTAGGTAAGGTTCATATGGGGGGATTACAGTTCTGTACTTTTATTTGCAAGGGATGGTATGATGCGGTTAGGAATAATAGTGTGTTTGGGAGTTTGCATATCGAAAGCAAGAGTTTCCAAGTACAAGGTTTTCTTAAGAAAAAGAGGGGGAATTGTGTTTAAATGTGCACTTAAGTTGGCGGAAGAACTGCCTAATAAGAACCAAGATTTTCTGTTCAATATTACCCTGTTTTATTCTGTCTCATGAAATTTCAACCATTTATTTTGCGTGACTCACGCGGGACTTACAGAAAACCCACATAAATAAACGACTGAGATTCATCAGATACAATAAGACACCATAATATTAGACATGAGATCTGGACTCGCCTAATAATAGCTCCTTCCTTCGCTATCAATGATTCGATTTAGGTTTCTTCAATGGGCTTAGGCTTGTTGCAGATCTTCCTTTTTAAGTTAGGAATGAAATAGTGAACACGAGTGAATCTAAAATTTTAATTTTATTTATCTTAGATAAGATATTATTACACTAATTAATCTTCCTATTTCTTATTTTTATTTCTTTAACAAACACTAGGATTATTTAAATAATAGCAATTATGATTTATGGTATTCACTTTAATATTTTTAATTAGCTTTATAAACTATAAATTATTTGGAAGAATGGTTATTGTTTGATTGCTTAATAAATTTTCAATTTTTTTCTTTTCTTTTTTTTTTCCTTCAATTGTTGCAAGTTGTCATAATTGATTCCTAGAATCTAATCCATAACACTAACAATTTGTGCTTTAAGCATATTTTAAGGCTCACCGTTTACAACAAAATGTTAAACTATAACATTTTGAAGCCTTTAAATTTAACCTTAACTTTTAAAACATAAATTAAATTGATGGAGAATTTAAATGTTGGGATCTATTTTGAATACTTTAAAAATATTAAGATTCAATTTGAATGCTGCAAAATAGTAGGATATGCTCTGCAATTTCGTTGTAATATTTAAGGTTCAAATTTCATCTTTAGCTTGACCCTATAAATAACCATTCTTCCACTGTAAAACATAAACTTGCATCCTATTCTCTCTTCAACATGATGTTGCTTGTGAAACCAATTACCCCAAGGCTTACTCAAAACTATGAAACTAGACCTATCTCTTCAGGTAAATTTCTGTACATATGATCGTTTACATTATCATCATTAACTTTGCGATCTTAACACATGCTTGTGTTTCGACATTGTCAAAGAGCAGGTGTTAGTTCTCAAATGCCCATGGATCCTAAAGTTATTCGTAAAGTTGGCTCTGTAAGATACAGATCACTAAATAGTCTCTTCTTTTCTGCTTCTACTCATTGAAAATGGCGTTTGATTTGAATCATTTTGACGTGAATGTTTTAGGATGGAGAAAGGTCGAGTATGGTAGTGAAGAGAGTGGCCTCGGGGGTTCTGGGGAACGTGAAGCTGTCGACGTCACCTTATGACACTGCATGGGTGGCCATGGTCCCGTCTCGAGATGAGGAGAAGAAGAAGCAATCAGAACCATTGTTCCCGGAATGCTTGGATTGGGTGATGAAACACCAGCAACCTGATGGATCATGGTGCTTTGATCAGGCACATCCATTGCTCGTCAAGGACTCTCTCTCCTCCACACTCGCTTGTGTTCTAGCTCTTAACAAGTGGAGTGTCGGAGAACAACTTGTGAACAACGGTAGGTTTTGCTCCTAAACTATGTTTGCATGGTGTCGGGTTGACTTATATTAAATTATGTTAAAATTAAAAAGAATATTAAATGGACTAAATATTTTTGAGATTTTATTCATTTATTTTTTTTTCAGGTTTGGAATTTCTACAGACCAACTTCTGGGCAGCTACTGATAGAAGACAACTTGAACCTATTTGTTTTGATATAACATTTGGTGGTATGATCGAAAGTTCTTTAGAAAGCGGACTGAACTTACCTTTCGATCCAGTTCTGGTTGAAGGATTACTTCGAGAAAGGAACATTCAAATCCAGAGGTTTTTTCTTACTTATTTATACCTTCTTATCTTCTTTTAATTTAATTGAAAAAAGGCATAAACGTTAGTAAGTGCTTATTTTAAATAGTTATATATTATGATCTTTTGATAATTTATTCAATCTTTATTTTTTGACATGACTTATAAATGTATGCATGTATATTATTAGTAAAAAATCTTAAGGAATCTTATAAAATTTGACAACTTTTGATTTTTTAATTTTTAAAAATCATTGAAAATAATTTACCTTTAAGATATCTTTCAAAATTTTGTTGAACTGCTTTCAATTATTTTAAACTAGTATATTATCAAGTTCTACTGGCCTTCCACTATTTATCTCTTTTAATATTTCTTCCCTTATAATTTGTTGACAAAAAATAAAGTTAAGATATCTCTCAGATATGCAAAGATCACCTAAATAGATGTTATTTTCTACGCTTTCATTTAAAAGATTATAAAAATACCTTTTTCATAGTCTTTTGATGTCATTTTCAGCTACAAGCACCCAATCTGCTTCATTTTTTATACAACGAACTTGATCTAAGTCTCTCGCTTTTCATTCCCTAGCTTTTGCCAACTTAAAAAAAAAAATCATTTTCTCCATCTTTAGTTTCCAATCATTGATATAATTTCTTGTAAGCTCTACTTTTAGCTACTAAGATTACCTTCTTCTCCTCTTTCTTTATCAATTTATAACTTTCTTTGTCAGCTACTATTTACCTCTGTCATACTATCCAATAGAGCTTTATACATAGCTAACTCTGATATACCTCCTGGGACTTTTGTTCTTCCTCCAACCTTTAATAATAGGATCCAAAACTAAAATTCTTTGCTAAGTTGACAAGCAAATATTAGGTATCACCTTACAATCCTTGCAACTAGGTTGATCACTCCGTCTAATGAGGAAGTAATCAATTTGATTTTTTGTGGTCTGGTTTTCAAAAATTTCCATGTGATTCTCGTTTTTGTTGTAAAACGAGTTGGCTATCACAAACTCTAGTACTACCACAAAATCAAGCAAAGTAGTCCTACTATCATTCCTTTCATCGTACCCAAAACCCTCATGAGACTATGAATACCCATTCGAGGTTACCCATATAAGATCATTAAAGTCTCTTCCTAGAATAGCTCTTTCGTTAGGGGGGGTTTGCTGAATCATCTCATCTAACTCTTCCTATAATTGAAGCTTACTGTACGGTGTATGGTGATAAAGCACAGTAAGAGAAACCATACAGTTCTTATTAATGAAACACAGTGTAGAGAGGAATATGTAGAACACCAAGAGAAACAAGACGTAAAGCATAATGGAAATTTTGTAAAAGAAATAGAAGTTTATTAGAAAGAAACAGACTATAAACGTTTTCTTTTACTCGAATTTTAACTATAACAATGCATGATTCAATGAGAACTTTCTTCTCTATTTTCTTATTTCTCACTTACATTGTTCGTCCACCCTTACTTGAGGTGCATAAGCACACACTACATTTAAAACAACACACTTTACCATAATCTTTAAGGACATAATCCCATCATTAGTCCTTTTTTACCCTCACAACATAATATATGAGTTCTTAGATAACCACGATACCTACCTCATTCTGTCATCTCGAACATCATGAATATCAAAGTTTGAACTTATTAATCTCTATCGCTTTAGCTCCTATCCATCTTGTCTCCTAGAAACACACTATATGAATCTTATATTTGTCGAAAATCTCCACTAATTCTAAAGATTTTCCTTTAAGGGTCTCATTATTTCAAGAACCTACCTGTGATTTATTAATATCTTTTCGTCTTCTAAATTTAAAACTCACCAATGAACTAGCCCTTCTTCTAATATCAGAAGTCAAAGTCACCACTCCTACCCTAATGCCAAGCACAAGCTATAGAAGACAAACCTAGCAAGTCCCTAAATGACTATATTATTACTCAAGAAAGAGAACAAAAATTGATATTGAATCTCAAAATGGGCGTCATAATAAACGGATGTGAGAACCATAAGCATACACGGCCACACATTAATCTAAATTAAATGATCCAAAAATCGAATGATTAATAGCAACTAGGTATCTGCAGAATGCTAAAATACGGTGCTAAATAGTTAAAATTACAAGCAAAATATTGAAAATATAAAAAAAAGAACTTAAAAGTTTTAACGGATCGATGAAGACGACAACAACAACAATATCAAGTAGAAGTCCACTGAAACGAGAGATCTGGAGAGATCCGGTAATACGCAACCTTACTCCTACCTAGTAGAAAGGTTATTTCCGATAAACTCGCATGCAACATGTCGCGAAGATACTATAAAATTATAAATGGATGTGCATAAAAATACTAATAATAATATTATTATAATTAAAATAATACAATAAATAAAAATAAAAATCAGAATAAAAAACACAATATGAAACAATCACAGGTACATCTGATAGAGAAGAAAAAATTTTGTACATACTAATTAATCAAAATTTCAACTATTAGATTTTGAAAAATAAATTTATCAAAGTTAAATTTTATCAATACAATGCATAAACATCCATTTTATAGAAATTCTCGATATTTTAGTGTTAAAAATGAAGGTTTCGATATATCTAACATTTTTAGTCATTCATTTTTCTAAAAATTATACTATTAATAAACTAAAAACAAAATTAATTAATGAACATGATCAGGCACCGTATGGATGGAAAAGAAAGGCATTTGGCATATCTTTTGGAAGGGTTGGGATTGAGAGGAAATCATTATGACTGGGAAATGGTAATGAAACATCAGAAGAGCAATGGGTCACTCTTCAACTCACCATCTGCAACAGCCGCTGCTTTGATCCACAACCATCATCATAAATGCTACGATTATCTTAAATCTGTTTTGGACAGATTTCAGAACATAGGTACGAATGTAGTATGGAGATTTTTTAATTTTATTTTGATTGGATTGACAGAAACTAATATTTTTTTATGCTTTAAAAGTTCCCACAGTATACCCACTAGACATTTACATTCAACTTTGTACTATCGACAATCTTCAAAAGCTAAGGATAGACCGATTTTTCCATCAAGAAATCCAAAATGCTATGGCTCATATTTATAGGTACTCTTCTTTACCCTTTTTATTGTTTCTCTTCTTTTTTTCTTTTCCTCCCTTAAATTAACTTGTATTTTTGTTTGGTCTTAAAGATGTTGGTTGCAAGGCAGTGAAGAGATATTCTCAGACATTAATTGCCTTGCCATGGGATTCAGGTTGCTTCGGATGAATGGATATGATGTCTCTTCAGGTACCTCAAACTCTTATCATGATTTGTCGCAATTACTCGTAATTCACAATATAACTCATAATCCGCGAGGTTTAGCTTGTACTCACCTTAATCGTTTTGTGACAGACACACTAGAACAATTCCAAGAAGAGAAACATTTCTTCAGCATAGTGAGCCTCCAATTTGAGAACGCAGACACAGTCTTGGAGTTATATAAAGCTTCATTGACAAATATTTACTAGAAAGAACCAATCCTCGATAGGATAAGAGAATGGACACGTTCCTATCTGAACCAGGAACTGCAAAATGGATCGTTCCAGGACAAAAGAATGCACGAAGAGGTAATGCCAATTAGCTTTAGAAACTCAGTATGATATAGAACACATATGTCTCAGATTTTATGATATCTGATGGATTTCCTCAGGTTGAACATGCTTTGAGGTTCAAATACGATAGTTTGGATCGAATAGAAGGAAGAAGAAAATTAGAATGGTATCAACTTGACAATACTAAACTTCTTAAAACATCTTATAGGTGCGTTAAGTTTCTTGTATTCTATTATACATCATCAAGGGTCCATTCTAGTTTTTCTCGAAAACCCTTTTTTGAGTTCTTGTGTCATTTCAGGACTCCAGTCAACAACAAATCGTTCTTAA
>JANIHY010132117.1:0-12152 GCA_027479065.1 Erythroxylum brevipes
AGAACAAAATTTGGATTGGAGATAATATTAATGGCCTCTAAGGAATCCACTTCTGCGACTACCCTGCGATAACCTAGTTCCCAGGCCAACGAAAGGTCGGAAAACACACCCCACAGCTCCGCCACGAGAGGCGAGCCCCGATCGAGGTTTTGTTGAAACCCCCCACACCAGTTGCCGTGACAATCACGGATTAATCCACCCGCAGACGCCTGGGAGGATTCAGGCTTCGCAGCTCCATCAGTATTAACCTTAACCCAACCTTCCAGGCTCAAAAAGGCTACAGTTACGCCACTTCCAAAAGAACCAGTAGCCGACCCCAAAGATAGTGGCCCACGCAGCCTGGTGGACTTGGGCTTGCTCAGGTTAAAAGCTAGCCACTCCTCCAACGATTGCTCAAAGAAACCCGAACCAAGCGCCGCATGTGGGAATTTACGCCACAGTGCACTCGCCTGCTGACAGTCCCACAGCACATGAAGCGTAGTCTCAATACTGCCACAGACTGAACATCGATCATCGATAGCAATATGACGCGCCACTCTCTGCTGGTTAGTCAGAAGTTTCTGATTGGCAGCTAACCAAAGAAACGATCTGATCCGTTGTGGGTCGGCCCATTTTCAAATAATCTCCCAAAGTTTGTTGCGGGCTACCCGGGGGCGATCCTTGATAAGCTCATAAGCAGACGCAACAGTGAAGTGCCCATGGGTGGTGGGGCCCCACCGTATGATGTCGTCCCCTGCGGACGCGAACGGCGGTCCCAAGGAGGCCAGGAGCAAACAAACAGACATCGACAGGTAATGTTGAAAATCCGCCCAACACCAATCACCTGTATCCTGTGCAAAAGAGGCAACTGTAGCAAAATGGATGCTATCAGGAACTGACGAAATGGCATGATGGATAAGCGGACCCCATCCTTCCAGCCAATTATCCAACCAAAACAGAGCTCTTCGTCCATTGCCAAGTGTCCAAGCTAGCCCCTGGCGAACAACGTGCTAGGAAGCCGAGAGTCCTCTCCAGAAGCTGGAAGCCCCGGTGCGGCAGATGGAGGGAGGGACAGGGTGGGTGTCCAGTCTATATTTGGTCCGAAGGACCTGAACCCACAAAGCATGGGGTTCCGTGAGCAGAGCCCAACCCAACTTCGCCAAGAGCGCATCATTGGAAGCTCGAATGTGTTTGAGGCTTAGACTGCCTTCCACTTTCAGCTTGCACACTGTCTCCCAGTTAACGAGATGGACTTTTCGGGAAGCTGGTGAAGACCCCCAGATAAAGTTCCTCATAAGCCTTTCCAAGTCATCACATAATTACCGCGGAAGACGAACCGTTTGCATCGTAAAGAGCGGGATCGAAGCGATCACCGCCTGGGTGAGAGTAAGACGTCCCTCGAGGGATAACATCTTGGCCCGCCATCCAGACAATTTCTGCTGGACATGAGTGAGAATGGGTTGATACGTGCGCCTGGAAGGCCGGTCATGAAGCAAAGGAACCCCGAGGTATCTGCCCAGGTTATTAGTGTGGGCGACCCGAAGGCCCTGACTAATCCGACGAGCAGTGTCCCGTGACACATTACGCGAGAAGAAGATCCGAGTTTTCGGGTAGCTAACCGTTTGGCCAGACGCACGACAGAAGGTCTCCAACGTACGAGCTATGACCCTCGTTTGGGATTCCTCAGCTACCGCAAAAAGCACCAGATCATCCGCAAAGAATAGGTGCGAGATAGGGGGTCCTGTGCAACCAAGCCGGACCGGTTTCCAGGGACTTCCACGGACCTCCTGGGCAATGAGATGCCCGAGACGCTCCATACAGAGAATAAAAAGGTAAGGCGAAAGGGGGTCACCTTGCCGGATACCTCTCGATGGCCGAAAGGAGTCAGTGGGGGCCCCTTGCCAAACCACCTGGAAAGAAGTAAACGTCACACGCTGCATAATGACCCAGATAAGTTTATCAGGAAGGCCAATGTCAAGCAGAGTGTCCCGGATAAACTCCCAATGGAGTTTGTCATACGCTTTCTCGAGATCCACCTTCAAAGCCAGGAACCCTGTGCGCCCTGTCTTTGATTTTAATGGGATATAAGCATATAGAATAACTAGAATATAGATTGCAAGTTCTAATTTAGTGTGAATGATTAAACAAAAAATACTAAAGCAAATGAGCAAAGAGCACTTACTACTATTATACATGCACCAAGCCCCGATCTTTTTATTGGATCTTTATAGTAGTAGTCATCAAAATAGAGAATTGTAGCGAAGTACCACATAAATGGGAACACAAATCCCATCAAAAATTGTAGAAAATTTGATAAGCCCAAGGATGAGAGACAGGAAAAAAACTCACAAAAACCACACAAATCCCAGCAAAAATCTGCTGAAAAATTGGTGAACTTAAGGATGGGAGAGAGAGAGAGAGATAAGAAGAGCAAAAGAGAGAGGCAAAAAAACTCACAAAAACCACAAAAATCCCAGCAAAAATAGTCAAAAAAATTAATAAACTCAAGGATGAGAGAGCTACAGATGAAGATAGCATAAAAGAGATGCAAAAAACTCAAGAAAACAATCATATTACACAGTTGCAACAAAGAAGTGGTTTATCAAACAATCTTAATTAAAGATATTCAGCATCTTTAATAGGAATATATCCTTTGAGCAAGATTAGTTAATATAACTAACACTCCTCTACTCATTTGGGCATTGAAGAAGACAAAGAAGCATAGATGATTTAGGGCTTATTTAACCAATCGATTTTTCATTTTTAGATCCCGATCTTTTAGTGAAATTTAGAAATATCAAATGTATTAAATGAGTGTTTTTGCATATGTATTGTGTTATAGATTTGCATACTATATTGTGTTCATGAGGGTAAATTGTGTGCTCTGAATTCAGAAGAAATTTTGTATTAATCTATGATGATTTTGGCCAAGATATCTTAATAAAAGTTATAGATGATCCTCTTAACTTTCCGACCTGCAAATATAGGATATCAGAGTGAAAAGATGTGAGCATTATAAGTGAAGAAGCTACGTAAGAAGTTTAAACATGACAATCATGGTGAATGATGAGAGTTTGAGTTGGTGATGATTTATTTGAGTTAAATTTTGGGAGTTTGATTTACCCAAAGTGGTAAATGAATGTTTTAGGAGTGTGATTGCATTTAAATAAGTGAATTTGTGAAGATTACAAGTGTATATGATGTTAGATTAGATGTAGGAAGCATTAGAGATGGTTTGGAGGGGTCTTGGAATTAGGTTCATTTAACGAACATTTACGGGTCAAAAAGGACCCTAGGCATCTTCCATGTTCGTTTAACAGACTTTCTCGAGTGAGAAAGTGCTTTTTGGCTCGATAGTGTTTGTTAAACGGACATGCATGTCCGTTTAACGAAAACCTACAGGTCATCTTGCGGAAATCAAGATTTTGACTATCTTAGAGGCAGAATCTGACTTTATGGTCTTCATGAAAGTTTTAGATCTCAAAGTCTTCTTTCCAATGGTTCAAGAACTAACTAATCCGACATTTTTGGTGAAATTTATGACAATCGCGCCTAGATAGGTACAAATTGATTGAAGTTATGAACATGTCAGATTCTTTTGGTCATAACTCCCTCATCCGACCTCCGAATGAAGTGATTCTTGAGGCGATAGATTTCTAAGACACGAATTTATCTCTCTATGAAATTTGGTAGTTTTTGTTTTTGATATGAAATTTTTATAGTAAGAAACTGAGAGGTCAGTTTAAAGAGCATGATTAAGGTATAAACACACTTTGGAATTTTAGACATATCTTGAGCTATAGAGCTCCGATTGAGGTGATTCTAGCTTCAAAACAAAATAGAGGCTTAGAGCTATGATTTCTGTGAAAAAGTCAAGATGTGATTGTGATGTTTGATTAGTGTTCGTTCGTCCAACGCACGATATGACACCGCCGTTTTGGTCTGTTCCTGCTTTCTCTCACTCGCAAAACGCCACCGTTTTGAACTTCCTTCTGATTTTGCTATTTTCTCCCAAATCCGAACTTTGTCCAATTTTTTGCTTATATCTTTTCCGTTTGACATCCGATTGACTTGGTTTTTGATGCATTAAATTCCTAAGATAATTATCTACGTCTACATGGGAAATTTGTGATTTTTGAGATTAAATTGAGGGTGATTGATTTAATCAAAGTGAGTTAGATAATTTTCTGAGACATGGTTCAGTATTTTGGTGAAATTCTTAATCTGTGGTGATCTGATTGAATTGATTCTCATTGCAAAATAAAATAAAGACATGGGGCTACAATTCATATGAAGGAATTAAATTTTAATTTAGCCCTTTAGACTTTTAATTTCTGAATTGAAGTCGGGTTTAGTGTTTAGTCTTGGATTAGAAACATCTGAAAGTATTTTGGCCATAATTTTCGCTCTAGTAATCCAAATGAGGTGATTCTTGATTTGTATTAAACTATAGAAATAGGGCTACAATTGTTATGCAGAAATCAAGTTTTAATTTTATCTTTAAGAATATCACTTTTCGGATGGAAATAAAGTGCTGAAAAATGTTTTAGCATAAAACAAGTCCGAAATGTTTAGAGCATGAATTTTGGTGTAGTGATCCAAATTAAATGATTTTTATGGCATTATGAAATTGTGACAATAAGAAACATTTCTCTAGAAGGATGTTTTAGCAAATTCCTTCAATTTGATGGTAAAAAAAAAGTCCTAAAGTAAGCTTGACTTAAAATGAAGTTTAGGGGCAAATTGAGAAGTTTACTTAAGAGTTAGGTTACAAGGCTTATAAGGAGGGGCTTTTTGGTTATTAACCAATCATTAAAGGGGCAGGACAAGAGGGCTGTCGTTTTACATGAAGAGAAGCACGAAACTTTGAGATAAAATGAAAGAAAGAAACAAATGAACAAAGGAAGGAAAGAATGGTGCTTTCGGTGGAGAGGAAAAAGGAGAAAGAAAAAGAAGGAACTAGGGTTTCGGATTTTGTGGCTTTCAAGAAGGATTTTCATGTTGTTTCAAGAGAGAAAAGATGAAAGAGCATGGGAGCCTCTTAAGGAACCAAGGAAATCCGAAAATGGTGGAGGTTGAAGGTAAGAGAAAATTTTGATTTGTTAAATTGTGATGAGATTTTAGTTTATTTGACTTAAGAATGTTGTGGGTTTGTGAATTCTTAAGTTAATTTTGAGGATTATGTCAATTGTGATGTTGAATTTGGGTGAATTTGGTTTAGGAAATTTTAATTTGGATGAAGGAAAGAAGTAATGGAGAAATTGATGCTTGGGACAAAGTTTTAGCATAGAAATGAGGTGGGTAATGTGTTTATATCTTGAATTATAAGCTATCATTGTGATTTTGAAAAATCAAGAAGCAAATTGTTTAAAAATTACTATTTATGTTAATGTTTGAAAATCATGATTTTTTTAAATGATTAAATTCATTGTATTTGAATTGATTTAAGAAATTGGAATAATTGATGTTTACATTGTTGTTAAAGAAAAGTGATATTGCCATATGAATTTTGGGTTGATGAATGTGTAATGTGAATTGAATTTGTTTGAATAATGTTTTTAATAAATTGTTATGATTTATGCATTCTTTGTGTTTGGATGAATTAAGATTTTGATATGTGAATGTCAATTTGTTTGAATATCGCTATAAAAAAGAGAAATATTGGGTTGCTGCCATTTTTGAGTTAATTGATGGGTTATATGGATTGGTTTATGTTTTATGGAGATTGAGTTTTTGTGTAGGTACTTAAGTTTGGGTTGAAGATTGAAGATTTGGCTATTTGAGTTTTAGGGGAAGTGCTGTCAAATTTTTGTACAAATTTGACAGAAACTTTGTTTGTGTTTTTGACTCTATTAGTGTTGGAATTGGATTTGGAGGTCATCTTGAAGATTGTATCACATGTTTGGAGCTTTCCAATGGTATATAATGTGCCTTATTTGGAGTTAGGAGTAAAAACTTATGGGGGTTGAACCTAGTGCAGTTACTGTTCATATGGTAGTTTTACTGTTTCATTAGGCAGAAATTTTGTTTGTGTTTTTGACCCTCTTAGAGCTTGATTTGGATTGGGGGCGTATTCTTGAAGATTGTAGCACATGTTTAGAGCTTTCTAATGGTGTATAATGTGTCGTATTTGGAGTTAGGAGTAAAAACTTATGGGGGTTGGACCTAGTTCAGTTACTGTTCATATGGTTTGGGCAGAATCTTTGGAAGGGTTTTTCACCCCTTTAGAGCCTTCATTGATTTTTTCATCCTTCATATAAGATGTATATTATCTTTTACCCTTTCCATTGAGGTATAATATGAAATTTTATGGATTTGGAGTAAGAAGTTATGAGGGTTGGAATTTTTTAGTTACTATTCATATGGTCATTTTATGGGCAGTAACTTTGAAGTAGTTTTTGACTCCCTTAGAGGCCATATTGATTTTTAAACCCTTCATGAAAGTTGTAGAGTTCTCTTTGAGCTTTTTATTGATACCAAACTGGCAAACTATGGACCGCTATGCGGGAAGGTGTAGTATGTTCTGTTCACGGCTGCACAGGACCGCTATACGGGAATGTACAGTACGTTCCATTTCGGACCGACCCAAACTGTTTGATATGTTATGTGCTTTTTGATTTTTGTCAATATTTGTGATGCATTCATGTTTTTGAAATTGTGCATGATTTGGGAAAATTTTGAGAATTTTGAAGGAATGAGAAATTGAGTTTTGAATCGAGAAATTTTTAGAAATTGAGTATAAATGATTTGAAAGTGTGGAAAGTTTTAAGAAATAAGTTTTTTTGAAAATGGCAATTGTTTTGAGAAATGATTTTTGCTTATTTTTCAATTTATAAATATGTTATCCACGAGTTATTTCAGCTCACTCCCCCTTTTATCCCCATCTCTAGGTTTCCGAGCAGGAGATCGGATGGAAGACGGTCAAGAAATCAGTTTTGCATGTTTTTGTAATAGGGTTATTTTGGATTTTGGTATTTAGTTTTGTACCGTGGCTTGAAAATGCCACTTTTGTTTTGCTATTGGAGTATGAAATTGAAGTATGGATATGTACATGAATTATGAATTTATGTATGGAATTGAGTTGTGTATGATTATGGAATTAGATTATGTAAGTAAATTTTAGTTAGTATATATGAATGTGAATGTGATTAAGATATGAATGTGATTATTATATGAGTTCCGGCTGGGAGGTCCGAGGATACTGACTTGTGATTGAGATTAATGAAGTGTTTTAGGTATAGGATTGTGTTTGTATATGATGGGATTCCGGAAAGGAGGTCCGAGGAATTGTGTGTTTTGATTTGGATTATTAGAAGTGTGTTTAAATCTTTTTGCAGATTTTGGGTTTCTTAAAAATACAACCGTTATGCTGTCCGATTTTTTTTTTGCGAGCAAATAAGATTTTGGTGAATTGATGATTTATGGGATATATTTATTTGTGAATGAGATATGTGTGATTGTCTTTATGGCAAAGAAAAATGATAATAAGAGTTTTAAAGGTGAGATTAAGATATACTTGATTTAGAGAAATCAAGTAAATTGAGGTTATGGAAAAAAAATTTATGGTAAAGGAACTTGAGAGTAAAATGGATGATTTTCCAAAAATACGGAAATAATATGAATTGGTTTTGATTTGAATAATGATGAAAAGAAATAAATATTATGAGAAAGAATGAAAGAAAAAAAATTATACCGATTCAGATTGGTTTAGTCTTAAGGTTTTCAACGCGATCGTTTTACTCTGTTCTTTGTTCTCGGATGTCGGATCCATTTTGTTAAGTTTTTGTTCCATTTTTGATTCGTATTCGATTCGCTTCCCTACTTTTGCTTTCGATTCACTTCGCTATTTTTGCTTTCGATTCACTTTCGATTCTTTCGTCTTATGTTTTCGATTCGATTTGTAATGTCGCTTTGTAATTTTGTTTGCCTACGTTGCCTTTCACCTTCCATTCCGTTCTTTCAAATTTGATTTCTTTCGATTTCACTTTCCACCACTTCGTTTTTTGTTTTCATTTTCTGTCTTTCCGATTGGGATCCAATTTCGAGATCAAGTTCCAACAAAGACAACAGGCAATAAGGGCGAATTTTGTAAGTAATCTTAGACGGTATTTTGTGTAAGCAATTTATATGGTAATTTTTAGATGATATTGATGAATGTGTACTAAATTATGTATTGAATCCGGACATGAAGGTCCGAGGTATGAATTAAGGAATGTGATATTGAAGTGCTACTTGCATGTTAATGTGATTGACTACTTGTTTTGCATGAAATGTCTGAAAGGACTTTGTTTTGTTTTAAAACTGTTAAGTCCTAGTTGTGGCTAAATAGGCATGCCTAGAAGGAGACACCTCGGTGTCTCCTGTATTGATGCTTCGATGTCTCCTGTATTGACTCTTCGGTGTCTCCTATACTGACACTTCGATGTCTCCTGTATTGACGCTTTGATGTCTCCTGTACTGACACTTCGGTATCTCCTGTATTGATGCTTCGGTGTCTCCTGTACTAAGACTTTGGTGTCTCCTGTATTGACGCTTCGATGTCTCCTATACTGACACTTCAGTGTCTCCTGTATTGGTGCTTCAGTGTCTCCTGCATTGACGCTTCGGTGTCTCCTGATATTAAGACATATGTCCCTCTTGCTGATACCAATTATGGTATCTCTCGTTTAAGTCCTATTACCCGCTTCTGTAAATGGATTTAACGGTTATATGATTTTGTATTCTAATTTCTGTTTGACTCTGTTATAATCATGAAATTGTGTTTTGATTATGAAGGGTTTATACTCTCCTGTGAGACTCAATTTTGGTTTCCGTACAATCTATTTGATATCCAATATTATATATTTGAATTGTTTGTTCTGATAAACTGTTATTGCATGCTTCTAATATATCATGATTGTGTATAATTAATTGTCAATTTATGCATAGATTAGTTATTACTTACTAAGCTATATGCTTAGCACGGTGGATTTGTCCTGTGTAGGTTCAGAGAGAAGGACTTAAGGATTGGGACGAGTCAACCACAATGACCAATGAAGTCTGAGTCTTGTTTTGTTAAAATTGTTTTTTTTTTGGTTTATTTTTGGCTTGTCTTTGATGTTTATGACTTTGGATTTATGTGAAGGTTTGTAATAACCGTACTTCAGGCTAGTTTATGAAATTATGATGAATGTTTCGTGTAAACGATCTAGAAGGGGGATTGAATAGATCTTTAAAATTTTCCGCAAAGTTCTACAAAAAATCAGAAGTTAATTCCACACAAACACAAATTAAACAAAATTTCAATACGAAGAATAACGAAGAAGAGCAAACATTATTTTTTATAGAGGTTCGGTGCTAAGACCTACGTTCTCTACCTAAGCTCCTACTTAGGATTTGACAAACCACTTTATTGCACACTTTTTAGTTTAGTGTGAACTTTTACAACACCACTTGATTTTCGGCTCAAGCTACCTTTACAATCGATTTGTTTTCTTGGCACAAATCCTACCTCACAAGTGATTCTTCATTAATCACTCAACTCACAAGAGAAATGAGATAAAGATGAAAGAACAATGCTCAATACAAATTTGAAACAAGCTAAGAGCAATAATGAACAAATTTGGAACAATAGTGGAATGCTTTTGCTTATTGGACTTCGGTAGATTTATCCCTTAATCATCCACTCTTTATACTGAGTTTAGAGAAGAATATAGACGTTGGTAAACCTTTCTAGCCGTTGCATGATTTCTTATGAACGTTGCTTAATTTCTTCCTTTCTATTTAGGAATGATTCGAACTGTTCTTAATCAGCTCTACCTGATAGTCGATTGGTCGAACTGTGATAGTTGACTAGTGTTAACATTTTTCATTGTAGGCTTTAACTTCGCTCTTCGATAAGTCGACTAGTTCCATGATAGTCGACTAGTACTCCTATTCAATTGATTTGTAGTCAACTTGTTCAACATTAGTCGACTTGTTTCAACCCCCATCTGATGATCCTTGATTTCTTAGTCGACTTATGATATACTGGTCGACTTGTTGCTGACTCCAACGGATATATTGCATTAAATCTTCCCATAATCTTCATGTTTAATGTCTCCAGCATGTTTGAAGATTATTTCCTTGATGATTTCTCCATGATTTATAAACTATCTTGATTTACTTCAACCCACAACACCTGAAATAATTTCTTAACCAATTCTATACATTTTATTATTATCAAGACATAAGTGGGATTTAATTTTTTAACCACCATTGGTCCAACAAATTCCAAATTTGGCCCTAAATTTCGAAGATCAAATTTCCATTCTTACACCAACGTACTGCACCAAATTCTTAACTTCATGAAATTTTGAGATTTTTAGAGATGGAAATAAAATTTGATGTCTTCATACAAAATATAGCCATATATCTCTAAATTAATCCAAATTAAGAATCATCTCATTTAAACAACTAGAGAAAACGTTATGGCTAAAAGACCGAAACATATTCAGTGAACATTTTCTAGATCACTACCAATCTTGTTTCTAAATATTTCTTTATCACAACTCATACCAAGATCACTCTTTTTAATCCTTCTACTCCTCATTTTCAATAAAATCACATTTAATATCAATTATATCTAGAAGTTGTCGATGAATGCATGTATCACTTTTTTTAATGCGAAAATATTCAGTATTTATTTGCATATATGTTAACATTATGCATGAGCAAGAAAATGCATTTCCTTAGTTTCTCTTTGAGCTTACATGTATTGAAATTTTGAGTCCTAACCCTTAATATGAGGATGGGATGTTACATAGATTCTATCTTCTGAAGGATCTAAAATGGAACAAAAGACAGGTACATAGCAGATTAATGAAAAAAATAGAAGAAGTGGAAAAAGACAAGAAGTGAAAAAATTGTTATAACTTTCCCTACAGATATCGAATTAAGATGTTCTTCATATGGTTTTAAAGAAGACTTCAAGATTTACAACTTTTATGAAGACCTTGAAGATAGATTCTATCATTAGAAAGGTCGAAAATGAAACAGAATTTAAGCTAGGTGAAAAAACAAAAGAAGCAAAACATAGAAGAAGATGACTTCATCACAAAAGAAACAAAAAGGAAGAAGAAGCAAAACACAGAAGAAGATGACATCATCACAGAAGAAGCAAAACATAAAAGAATATGATGTCATCACAGAAGAAATACAAAAGAAACACAGAAGAAGATGACGCCATCACAAAAGAAGCAAAACACAAAAGAAGATGACATCATCATAAAAGAAACACAAAAAAATGACGTCATCACAGAAGAAGCGAAAAGGCAGAAGAAGCAAAACACAAAAGAAGAAAAAGGTAGAAGAAACAAAACACAGAAGAAACAAAATATAGAAGATACAAAGCATAGAAGAAGTGAAAAGACAGAAGATACATCATCCTTTATAGGGTCATAACTTTCAACCTAGAAGTCCAAAAATTCCATACTATATATCATTGAAAAGCTAAAAGAAAGATCTACAACTTTTTAGAGACAACTTTCTCTAATCTAACCTAGATCAATCCAGAATTGCCCTCAAATTTAAAACATGAATTTACATTCATCCACCAATGTACTGCACCCAGTTCTCAACTTCATGACAAAATTTGAGATTATTAAATACATAATTTAAATTCAATGCCTTCATAAGAAATGTAGCCCTATGTTTCTAGTTTAATCCAAATTAAGAATCATCTCGTTTGAATAACTAGAACAAAGTTGTGGCTAAAAGACTGAAGCATAATTATTGTAATAATTATTACAATAATTATTACAATAATTATTGCAATAATTAGATCAATAATTATTGCAAAAAAAAAGAAAACTTCTATCAATGATTACATGAAAGTTGTATGCAACTTATGGGAGTCTAACAATGAATAATTATGAGGACAGTAAAACATTTTCACTGTACTGTTCTTTTTCTAATACGAGGATTTACACAGATTCAAGACATTTTGTCTCCTTGATTTGATGTGAATAGAATAGGAAAATTAGTAATGAAATTTAAATAGAATAGGAAATTTAGAAATGAAATTTACTCCCAATCAATACTCTGCTTATCTTCCCATCTTTTTAAAGAGGCTAATGGTCTTTGTTGCAAAATATCAGGACAATGACTTTAACTTAAAGGGTACAATTGGTTTTTGTGTATTAAATTTTGAGTTT
>JANIHY010132169.1:0-12142 GCA_027479065.1 Erythroxylum brevipes
TCTCTAAGACAGCAAAATCAATAGAGAACCAAAGATGAACTTCAATTAAGAATGAATATGAGAAAGATGAAGAAGAATAGATTTAGTGGTGTATGAACCATGACCTGGATGTAGCCTTATATAGACTTAAAGACATCCATTCATAAAGAACATGATGGTTCATGGCACCTATTCATAATGTACATGATTGTTCATGACACCTCTTCATAAAGAACATGATTGTTCATGACACCTCTTGGAAAAACATGTGACCATTCATGGTATTTGAATTGAAAATACATGTCTTTTCATTTATACTTCTTCATGAAAATACATGTCTTTTCATTTATACTTCTTCATTCAATTCCTTGCATTTCAAACTATGTTCTAACACCAGTAGCACTGTATGTCAAAGTCTACTCATTGATTGATAAACTTGTAAATGTGCTTCTCTTGGATCACAATGGTGTTCACAGATCGAGTAAGAGAAAGCAGAGTTAAGTTATGATGTCTGCTACAAGCCTGTCTTGGTGTGGTTGTACGGTAAATATTAAAGGTTAGGGATTGGAGAAGAGCATTAGCAAACATGTCCCCGTGATAGCATTTTGATTATAATTTTGTTTTTAGATTTTTTGTCTTTTCGTCTTAATTATATTTAGTAGTCATAAGTAATCATTATACTAGATAAAAATTACATTTATTAAAATAATATTTAAAAATTACATTATCTGATTCAATTTGAAGTCAATAGATTTAGTCTAAATTGATTCAGTTTAAGCTTGATCTAACTTAGAATTGTTAAGCCAAATCCACGATATGTTTTAATTCCATGTGGACCCAAAAACATTAAATATACCCTCTCACATCCTGAGTGGAAAGCCGCTATGCTTGATGAACTTGCTGCGTTACACCAAAATGCAACTTGGTGATTAGTTCCACACACTCCAGATATGCATGTCATTGGTTCCAAATGGGTTTTTAACTTTAAGCTCAAACTTGATAGTACGTTGGATTGTCTCAAGGCTCGATTAGTTGCTAAAGGTTATCATTAGGTGGATGGTATTGATTACACAGAGACAATTTCTCATGTCATAAAACCAAGTACAATTCGCTTAATCTTAACTACTACTCTCATAAAACATTAGCCCATTCGTCAACTAAACGTCAAGAATGCCTTTATACATGGCAACATCATTGAAGACATTTATATGGAACAACCACCAGGTATGGCTGATTCACAGAACCCTTTCTATATGTGTAAACTTCAATGTGCTTTATATGGACTCAAACAAGAGCCTCGTGCTTGGTTTGATAGACTTAGCAAGTTTCTTATCTCATATGGTTTCGTTTATAGTCTGGCTGATGCTTCTCTTTTTATTTCTCATTCTACTAATGGTTTACTTGTTTTACTTCTCTACATTGATGATATGCTTATTGCAAGATCCTCTATGGAGCTTGTTACCTCCTTTATTCATAATTTAAGTTGTGAGTTCTACAGGAAAGACTTAGGTCCAATGCATCATTTCTTAAGCATTAAGATTCCCTCTACATCCGATGGGTTGCATTTATATCAATCTCACTATGCACTTACCATTCTTGAACGGTCCTGCATGCTTCACTATCAGGCCATGTCGACACCTTTAGAGATCAATTCCAGACTTGTTACTGGTTCGACTTCTCTTGATGATCCGAGTCATTTTTGCGAAATTGTTGATGCTCTCCAATATCTAACCCTCACATGGCCAAATCTTTCCTACATTGTCAATTATATATCTCAATACGTGCACACTCCTATAGTTTCTCATCTCGAATTGGTTCATTGCATTCTTCGATATCTGAAAGGTACTATTAGAATTGGTTTACATCTCACTTCCAATACGCCTCTTAAATTGTCCACCTTCTCTGATGTTGACTAGGCTAGGTGTCCTATAATAAGGTGTTCTACCACCGAGTATTGCACCTTCCTTGGCTCAAATATCATTTCTTGGTGTGCAAAGAAACAACACATAATCTCTCATTTTAGTATTAAAGCTGAATATTGTGTAATGACCTATAATGTTGTGAACTTATATGGATCACCTACATTCTCAATGATCTCCACAGATCACTCTCATCTGCACTAGTCTTATACTGTGATAATATCAGTGCTTTGTATGTGACTATCAATCTTGTCTTCCATGCACGGAGTAAACATATCGAATTGGATCACCATTATGTACGTAAACGAATTGCTCTTGGATTACTTGTCACTAAACATGTGTTCTCTAATGCATGAGTGTTGGATCGGGAAAAGAACGCATACTATATTTGGAGAACCGGTAGATTTCAAAACTTTTTAGAAATCATACTTGCAGCAGAAGCAACATATCCAAATCATCATGTCAATCCATACATGATATGGTATAAGGATAATAATAAACATAAACAAGATGAAGAGTATTACTGACTCCTTTGCTACAACTTTAATTCCTCATTGCGCTATCCTCTCCTTCTTCTTGTATCCAAAACCTTTGCTTTTAAATCTTTTCCTTTAGCAATCTATCTTCTCCATGTTGTTGTATCCTCAACCAATTTGATTTACCTCTTGTTCTTCTAGAACAATTTGGTTAACAAAATCCTTTGGTGGGAAAGGAGAAGAAATGTCTGGAGGAGATTTTCTTAGAAGAAAAATGAACAAAAAAATGAGACTCTTCTCTTGCAAATTTCAATTCACTCATGCATGAAAGGAGGGATAGACTCAAACCATGCAAGAACTCTTTCTTACACACTCAATTTCGGTTATGCATAGTATGAAAGAAAAGAATAGCATCCAATGTATCACTTCTTTCATTAATCAATCATAAAGTAGACAATAAATGAGACTCTTCTCATTTGTATGTAAGGTGGCTATCTGAAAAGACTATTAACCTATACATGACCTACCAATTTCGATTTTGGAAAATGGAAGAAGGAAGATGGTCCATCCAATGCACATATTTCTTCTTTAATCCAATGAATACTAATAGATTATATGCTAACATTAAAAGATAACCATTAAAACATTTAATGGTAAGTTCATAACTCCATTTAATGATGATAAACCATAATAAAGACTATCTTTATTTAGCATTTGAATATTAAATGTGCAGTTACACATTCAACCCTAATAAAACTGAAAATGCTACTTCTTTCTTTTAAAAAAATTATTTTCATATAATTAATCTAATCAATTACATTAAACCAAAGTCTAGCCCATTTCTAAATGAACATTTGGGCTTTTAATTAACCATTAATTAGTGCAACCCATCATTCAATTATGGACTTCTAAAACCTCCATTTATATTTCTTACTTGAACTTTGATAATTCAAGCTCCAATAAGCTTAAAATTAACTTAATCTCATTAGAATTTATTTTAGCTTATTAACTAAATGTCATTCTACTAAAGACAATTAGTTGAACTCTTGAATTATTAAATATTATGAAAATACATATTTTATGTCCAATTGCAAACCATATTTAGAACTTTATTATAGCCATCCGCACAACAAAGGGTAAAATTACCGCTTTGACCTTATGTTGATTTTTCCTTCTAGATCTCCCGTTTTATTTTATATGATGATTAACACACAAGATCCGATCTTGGTGTTAAGACTTAATGAGTAGCTAGTCTATCAAACTACTGGCGCTAATTTAATCACCAAATCTCCTTAAAACATCTAGAAATGATGATATCACTATAAACTCTTTATTTGAGTGAATGTTCCCTGATACATGTTTCAATTAATAATTCCAATATGTAGACACTAGATTAATACTCTGTAAAAATCTATTTCGATCATATCAAGAATTATAATTAAACACATACGAGTTCACCACTCATCAAGATTATGGTTCGTAATAAGCGAATGCTTAAGTTGTATGTTTCAAGATTAAAGTAATGGCTCACTTTATTCTTGATAACATACTTGATTTCAGATTTATTTAATAGTGCCATTATCGATAGTCGACTACTATCATGATATGAAACTCATCATTCCCTTTAAGTAAACTCCTTTACTCATATGGAGATAAATAGCAACACTACAGTCTAAACCATAATCAAGCGATCAACTTGATTATTCAACTGTGAATCAATTAATTTAAATTCTTATAATATACATTTTTTCATACATCTCTATGTACATGTATATTACTTAAAAAAGAATCTTGGTACCTTTTGATTAGATATATAATGCTCACACAAATAAAACCAAACTCTTTTGTTTCATTAATAATAAATATTTTCATTCCAAAACTATAACTGAAGAAGATAAAATTACTTGTAAATGCACTTGCTTTTCAGGGCACTATATTTACATAACTTCAACAATAAGTTGCTGATACATTCACTAAACCTATTTCCAAGGTTGCTCTTGCCTTTTGTGCCTTAAGCCCTGGCTCAATTTGTGGAGGGATAGCCCATCTTGATATCAAACGTGTGAGTCCATGGAGTGACAAGGAATCCTAGATGTTATGAAGTGATAAGGATGATAATATTCACAGAAATATTAAAGGAAATATGGTTGGCAGTAAGGACATCCAAATAGAAACAAATTCCTATGTAATTAGTAGTTCAATATGTAAAGGAAACTCCTCCAACTGATAGATATATTTGATATTCTTATCAGTTATTGCTGCTGAATTAGAGGAGATCATAATCTTTTAGTTCTATCTTGTAGAATAACCATTTATGTAATAGTCTATTTATAGCTTGCTCTCTGTTTACATATTACAATAGCAGGAGGAACCATCTTTTTTTTAATAATAAAAGTCATTCTTCTTGCTACAATTCTATTTTTTGTCTATTCCTTCATTCTATTTTCTATTCTATGTATATTTAGGCCAACAATTAAGAATATGATACTTTTGATTTAGTGTAAGCAAATGTAAATCATACTTTAGTTTAACAAACTTGAATTTTATTCAACAATAGAACAAAATAGTCTACTTTAGTACATTAGGTACACTATGATCCCATTTAAAACCTATGTATTAAAGAAATAAATCTCAACAAAGAAAATATAGGATAAAATTCAACAAGTTTATAGAATTCTAAGAGTCCACTTATGCAACAAAATTGTTGGGATTTTCATTTTCTTAATAATAAATAATAATAACAAGAATAATAATAAGTAAAAATTAACAACAACAACAGCAACAACAATAATAAAGATATTTTGGTCTTTTTGTTAGTTATTCCTTTATCATTCCAAATTTATATTTTCAAACTAAACGTTGGCATTCAAATTTTTTAGCATTAAACCAAACAAAGTAATACTCATTCTATTCTATTCCTCTTCTTTTCTATTCCTAAGAATAATTATTCTATTCCTTATTTATTCTGGCCTTTAAACCAAACAGGCTGCAAGGTGATTGCCTTTAGAGCACAGTTGAGTGCGATAAGGACTAACTATTTGACTGCTAGTACTAAAAGTAGACTCTAAAGCAATAGGAGATACTAAAATTGCTAAAAGATCTCATGCAATTTCTTGCAAATTCAGATAACCACTTCCATTTGTCTTCTACCATGACAATATATTGAATTTCATATTTTCAACCAAGTTCATAAAGCTCATCTCTAAATAGTTATCTAACTCCATCGTATTGTAAGAAATCATGGCCTTTTTTCTTGGATGAATTCCTCAAATTTAGAACTCACACCAATTATATCAATAATAGATGAAGATGAAGTTGACACTGATACTGAAACTAACTACTACAATACTAGTCTATAGCCTCTCCATCTTATATCTTCAGTCCAACACAAAAATGAAAGCTACATTGATGTCCTATCATAAATCAATAAAAATCAACTTTCTCCATCATCTACTTCCTATAACTCAAATCACCTTATTAAAAAAATTTAATTAGATAAAGCTCATTTCATCTCATCAGTGAATTCTAATGTGATGGCTACTCATTAGTGAATAATCAATATATAACATCTTCAAAACTAAATCATTTTGAACGTTATAAATCTTTAAAATGTCTTTCTTTAACGTATTTTGAGTCGAGATCTTGGAGGTTAGTTAGAGTGAGGTGACAAACATCCTAAAGTTTTTGTTATTACCAATATAGAGTGGTTATTCATCACCAGCAATCATCTTCGATAGCAAAATTTTGATTTTTTACGGTCATAACCAATAGTAGTCATTTCATTTTCCTTTTTAATAGTTAATAGGTCAAAAGTATTTGACCTCCTAATACTATCTTCTTTCTATTACATGATTCTATATGTCTCTTTAAATGAGAGATTTTACCTTTAGAACCTCCAATAAATATCTTATGACAATACTTACATTTGACCTTTTTAACTCTATTACTTAATCTAGTCTTAATGAAGTGACTTAAAACGTCATCTCTTAATAAAGGGGCTCGTTCAGCTTAAACTATTTCTTCACATCGTATATTAGGTACTGCATTAAAACTCTCTACAAGTATACTATTAGCTACTAGATTAGAACCTTCCACTGAAGGATTATGTTCATCCATTGAAACAATCAATTAAAGAAATATGATATTATCGAACATATATGAGTATTATATGTTCATACTTTATATTTTAATGAATATTTACATGTGTACATAAGCATATAAGTTATTCATTTAGCAAAAGGACATAATGCTTCTACTTAGTTAAGCATTAATAATGAATACAATATAATGAATCTTCTAAATCACTTCAAAAAATAGATGAACATTTGAAATGGTTTAAATGTTAATTACCTACTTATTTAATTCCATTAGTAATATAAGGTGTTTTTAACTTTCATCTCAACGTAGGAAGCCCTTCATTTTGTTATCTATTTTATAGTTTTTTTTTTCAAACTCCTTTTGTAATTTGCTTAGCCAAAACAATCGTTCATCTTAGAACTAAAAACCATTAAGAATTGAAGTTTAGTTTAAAAGGAAATATTGAATATTGTGAAATTAGATAAGAAATCCTAATTCTCCCTAGTGATATTTCCATTTCAAAGTTATGCATTTAATCAAGTTGTGCATCCTATTTAGTTTTCTTTTTTAAAACTGATTGACGCGTTCTCTATATACTGTTGTTCTTTATTTTTCTATCAAAAGGTAATCATTGCTATTGAACATTCTTTGATTAGCATATGCTTTTGATCACCATTAAGTAGATTACTTGTGACTAAGCATTTTATAGTAACCAATTTTACTTTAAAAAAAATAATCTAATGGTTTTAGAAAAGCAAAGGGTGGGCTTATTCCAATAATAAACTCCCTTTCTTAAGTCTTACTGAACTTAGATTAGTATTATTGGGATTTGTAAATATAAAAGAAATCACAATATGTTTAACAAATCCAGGACCAATCAAGTGATTTTGAAATTCCAAGATTTAATTAAAATTTATAATGCATAGTGCACAAGCAATAATTTGAAAAATAAATTTCGAGTAAATGCAATATCAATCAAGTGAATCCAATACAAGCAGTAACTTGTGACCTTATTAATACAGTGAGAAAGTGCAATAGGCAACATTGAAGGAGGCAACTAATTAATAACAAGGAGCAGATAAGGCTACACCAAAAGAGGTGATTGGCAGCAAGGAGAAGATATACGACAAGGATAACTTCTTAGGAGCAAGAGGTGGTTAGACGGAATAATAAACAAATAGAGAAGGAGGAGCTCTAAATAAGAAGCATACTAATGGAATTGGAGCACCAGAGGAGGATGGAGCCACATGGAGCCCAGTGTTCAAAATTTTAAAAAATATTAAATATTTTTTATTTTTATAATATATATATATATAGAGTTATTTAGAGCCCAGTGATACATTAAGCCCCCCAAGATTTAAAAAATTAAATTTTTGAGCCCTTCTATTTTAAATTCTTGACTCCGTTACTGGCTATAATGTTAATAAACAAGTAAAAAAAAGAAGAGCAAAATCATGTTTAGTGCTTTGAAAACATTCAAATTAAATAGCCGTTAAGGATTCGAGTTTTGACCCAAATTCGGCCACAAAGTTCGGAATCGATCGTAGCCTAAAGCCTAAAATTAAAAAAAAAAACTAAGCTCAAATAAAAGCCTTGTTAATTCTAGTCGAGCCCATTGGCTTCAAATGATTATTACAAGTATTAACTTTGGAAGTCTTAATTATATAAGATTATGGGTTGAACTAAGATCGATTGAAGATTCTATGAATCTTCAGTATTTATGAAAGTTTTATTCATTCAAACACGTTTAATGATGTAGATAAAACTTATGAGATCAAATTGTAGAGAAAATATTGTATCAAATATAAATTTTTTAACAAAAATCATTTTCGCTGGTAATGATGAGTTATGTATACTTTATGTTTTGAAACGACAAAAAGTATACATCTCAAAAGGTGAGAAATGTTCATGTAGTTGGTGAATCTAAGTCAATAAAGTAGCTTTAAGCACCAATTTGAATAATTTATGACTTATGTTAGCATAATATGAATTGGTATGTAAGGGGTTCTAGAATGCAACTAGTAAAAGACAAATTTGCAATATTAAAAATCAATTTTCTATAGTATAGCCCATCCTTAACTATGTGACCATTAATTGATGACTATTATGTTCATCACTATTAAAGTCGAAAATTTTATTTTATTAAAATAATATAATGGTAACCATGATCATTAAATAATAGACACCAAACATCTTTTTTATAAATTAAAGGATCCTTAATTCATCATGTCTCTTCTTTGTACGGACGATAAAACATCGTGGCCTTAGTTTAGCCTAAAAATATTTTTTCAGTCTAAGACCAAGCTCAATTGAATTTCAAGTCACCCAAAAATTGATTAGACATAAAACTATGCTCAAAAAGCTCAAAATCCATGCCTATTGAAAACATGTTGGAAAATTTAACAATGGTCGTGTCAATCACAATGACTTATTTGAAACAACAAATCCAGATCTACAGAGATGGTTAAAAAAATATATATAGAAGAAAGAAATCGATGGAGAGATGATTAAAAAGTAAAAAAATCAAATAAGAAAAAATTATGCATGTCAAGTAAGACATATTTAGAACTCTAATAAAAGAGGCGTTTATGTCTCATCAACTTTTGTAGCTAAAGAGAGATAAGTCACAACAACTCTTCGTTGTCCCAGAACAAATTATACTCTAAGTAACAATAAAAGTATATAAAAAAAGAGTCTATATCACTCCGTTAAATGTGTTCTGGTAATATATGACAAATTTCTCATCTAAAACTTCTTCGTACTCCAAAGATAAGTAAAAAGAGAAGCAAATTAGTATCCATGTTCAAGGGAAGCAATGCAATAAGTATGGAAAGAGAAAGTGTGAAACAAATTAGGCATCCATCACTAAAAAAAATGCAATTGAAACCTATTTTAATTACAAATGATGATAGATGTTTAAGCCAAACTAATCGAACTATTTTAGGCTAGGCTCGAACATGGGTGCAAATCTTTTAATTTTTGATCAAAGTATAACAAAAAAATTTAATCAACTCAAACTTTACTCGTTAACTTTGGGCCAGGCCTGAGCCAAATTATTGTCCTTACTTCTTTGTCCTTTAAAAGCAAAACTAAAAATACAATGGAAAAGTATAGAAGAAAAAGAATATGTTGTCTAGTGTCTTTGGAGGATTGTAATCTTCATAAGTTACAAATTTCTACTTTGATAAGTTATGCTTGTATTTTACTATTCAAATAATCAATATTTTATGAAAAAACTCCACTATAGAGCCTATTGCTTAGTAATATATTTCTTGTAGAAAGGCATCCACTTATTTTGCAAATTCCATGGTCTTTGCCAAAGCTTCTAGTTCGGTTTGATTTTGCTAAGGCTGGATACCGTTGTTTGGATCCATGAGCTTAATTAACTTCAACTATGAAATATTTGCAAAAACAATAAAGGCATACCTGGGGTTGATCGCCGGTCAGCCCGTTCGATGCTTAAGTCAGTTCTTTTGTAGTAGTTTTGTGACTATGAATAGAAAGTATTAGGGTTCTAGAGTCATACATGCGTCATTAAGAAATAATGAACTTATATAGTGAATACCTGCAGGGCTTAGCTCATCATCTTGGGAATGGGTCGATCGACCCACATGCCATCCTAGGATTAGACTTGGGCCTAGCACAATCGACCCAACTAGCTTCAAATGTCAATATTGCAGCGCCATCATCGAAGAAATAGGATGATACTTTTATAGGTGTAAGTTTGTTCCTATCATATTTTTTCAAACGACTAAGAGGATTTGCTCAAAGCTTAAGAAGGTGGTTGGTGTGGTACGAATTTCGTACCGTACCGGCCGAAAATCGGTACCGGTCAAAAATTTTGGTCTGTATCGACCGTTTTCGGTCAGTACTGGTCGGTACCATAAATACCAAAAAATTTCGGGTGGTTCCGGTAATTCTAAAATTTCTAGGGACTTAGTTGCAAATAAAAAAATTTACCCTAAAAATCTACCCCCCCCGACCTTCGTCCTCCAGCAGCCCACTCTCTTCTCTCTTCTCGTTGTCGCTGTTGTTCATCCGTCCGCTGCGGATCCTTGCCATCCATCTCGCTCCCACCACGTTGCCGCCCCTCCCTGGTCTGGATCTGAACTTCGATGATCTCCTCAAGCCTTCCTCTTCTCGTCCGTCCTTCTGTCGAATCTTCACTCTTCTCCCTCGCGTCGTCGGTCGTCCACGCCAGCTTCAACCTTCTTGTTTGTCCTCCTTCACTTTTCGACGCACCAGATAATGGGAAGACGATGCCCGGAGCACCGAAGACCCGATTAGCACCAAAGACCATTTTTGGGGTGTATGTTTTTTATTTTTGTTCCATTTTTCATGCATTTTGAAAATGATTGCTTCTGATTGTGTTAGTTGTTGGATTTGGGGAAAAATTGGAAATGAATTTCGGTTGATATTGTGTTAGATTTGGGGAAAATTTTGGAGTGGATTTCGGTTGGATGTTAGAATTCGGTTGGATGTGATTTCGGTTGGAAGTGGAAATTTGGATGTTGATTTTAATTGTGTTTTGTCATTTGTCATTTGTGAATTGTGAGTTATGAAATTGAATTAAACCGAAATTGAGGATTTGCAATTAGATTTTGGAATTGGATTTTAGCATTTTGCAATTTGGAATTGGAAAGTGGATTGGAAATTAAATTTGAAATGGTGATTTATTGATTATTGAATTGAAAATTGGTATGGTATTAATATTGAATTGTTGAATTATTGATGATTGAGATTGAATTTGAGTTTGAACAATTGAATTTGAGATTGAGTTTGATAATTTGAAATGTTTAATTGTACATGTATTTTATTTAATAATTTGGTGCTTATGGTTATCCTTATGTTTTAAATTTAAACTTTAAAGTTAAATTGTTGATGTTGATTAACTGGTTTTTAAAACTTAAAATCGAAAGTTGATAATCAAAATCAAATTAACATTTAAACCTAACTGTAAAATTGAAAATCAAATGTGAATTTAATAATTAAATGTAAAATTGTAAAATTGATGAAAATTGAATTATGATTGTTTTGTAATTGTTAGGATTTGGAATTGTTAGAAATGGAATGAATGGAAATTGAATTGTGATTGTTTTACAATTGTTAGGATTGGGAATTGTTGTAAATGGAATGAATGGAAATTGAATTATGATTGTTTTGTAATTGTTAGGATTGGGAATTGTTGTAAATTGAATGAATGGAAATTGAATTATGATTGTTTTGTAATTGTTAGGATTGGGAATTGTTGGAAATAAAATGAATAGAAATTGAATTGTGATTGTTTTGTAATTGTTAGGATTATGAATTGTTGTAAGTGGAATGAATAGAAATTGAATTATGATTGTTTTCTAATTGTTAGGATTGGGAATTGTTGGAAATGGAATGAATGAAAATTGAATTGTGATTGTTTTGTAATTGTTAGGATTGGGAATTGTTGTAAATGGAATGAATGGAAATTGAATTGTGATTGTTTTGTAATTGTTAGGATTGGGAATTGTTAGAAATGGAATGAATGGAAATTGAATTGTGATTGTTTTGTAATTGTTAGGATTGGGAATTGTTGTAAATGGAATGAATGGAAATTGAATTGTGATTGTTTTGTAATTGTTAGGATTGGGAATTGTTAGAAATGGAATGAATGGAAATTGAATTGTGATTGTTTTGTAATTGTTAGGATTGGGAATTGTT